>JADRCD010223585.1:0-17808 GCA_019843815.1 Montemys delectorum
CTTCCCCTATCAGCCAGGCTTTTAAAAGGATCCCTGTGTGTTTATTAGTGTGCATATGAGCATAGTACCATAAATAGACCCCTTTGTAGCAGCACCTACGTTATTTTGATTAAATCACTAGATCCTATAGCTTGGCCTAGGAGACAGCTCTGCTGCCATGGTACCAGCCATGGCGAGGTGCCTGCTTATGGTTTTTACCCTGATTGTTGGCCACATTGTCCCATGCTTTAGCCAGAGGAAGAACTTTGTTCATACCCAGGAGGGGAGGGAGTGACTTGGAGGGATGCTGGCGAGGTAAGGGCAGGCGCTTGCTGCCGCCGGCATGCTCAAGATGCTGTTCTATGTCTCTTCTGTGTCTCTGGAAGCTAGATACAATGTTGCATTGTGTCATTTGCATAGGAAAGACCAAGAGGCCAGTCCTTTCTCTGTAATTAGCCAACTGGAATCCTTTGAAAAACCTGGGTTGTTAGGCATGCCTGCTTCACACAGAGGTTTTCTAACAGGCCAGTGACAGATGCTTGAAGTTAAGAGATACTATTCCTCCCCATGCACACTGCGGCATGGATTTCTTTCAGGTGTCAGAGGAGGAGTCTGTATTTACAGCAGTTCTGACGTATGTTACTTTATGGGTTTTCTACAGAGAATTCAGATATGGAACCCTGGGTAACAGAAGGGAGTTATCTCTCCCTTCAAGTGATGCTCTGGTATTCATTCGAAAAAGAACAACTGAGGTCAGTTCCCGGCTGAACATTTAACACACTTGGCTAAAGAAAAGGTGTGTGTGTGGAGGGTGGGGAGGCCACAAAACAGAAGGTATCTTAGGCACTCTCCTATGACAGATGGGGAAACTGAGGCAGCAAGAGGTTAAGTAGCTTGTTAGAGGTGTCATAAATAGTAGATCGTGGAGCCAGTATACAAGTAAAGAGTAATTGTGCAGCTAATTGAACCGTAGCAGGAGGGTTGCCCCATGTCTCATCCTTGCGATCGTCAGTAGCCATAAAACAGGTTTACTGTGGTAGCATGACTGACATTTGATGCTGGGTAACTTCAGTAGGAACATCATAGGATGCTCAGCTGCATCCCTGACCTCCACCTGATGGTGTCAGCAACACCTCCCCCAAGTGTGACAGCCTAAAATATCTCCAGACGTTGTCAGAATGTCTCCAGGGAGGGGAATATCATGAGGCAAAGGACAAAGATGGCTATTAGCTGAGAGCTGTTATCCAGACAGAAGCCACTTGCAGATTACAACAAGAAGCCACATGGTTTAGAGTGTTTTCTTATCTTTAGGAAACAATATATATGTAGTTTTTCTTACCCAACTTTCAAACTGAAAACAAGAAACACAAAACTCTTTGATAGCGAAAAGCCCATTTCAGTTCCTTTATTTTTAAATAGAAGAGGTAAGAAAAATATTTTAAAATACAAGGCAAAACAACCATGCTATGTTTTAATTGAGAAATGTCCCCTGCGGGCTCCCATCAGGAAACAACAGGAAATTGTTTGCCTGGTGATGGGTGTCTGACTTAATCAAGAAGTCTACCCCTTGGTCGATTCATACATACTATGGCTTTATTTGGAGTTGGTGCCTTGAGAAAGCAGGTCAATGGGGGAAATAGTTTGTCTCCTACCCTTGTCTTTCTGTCTCCTCTGCTTCCTGGCTCTGCTGAGGGGAACAGCCTCCTCTGCCTCCTTTACGGACACTTCCTCTAGGCCAGTGGTTCTCGTCCTTCCTAACGCTGCGACCCTTTAATACAATTCCTCATGTTGTGGTGACCCCCCCAACCATAAAATTATTTCTTTGCTGCTTCATAACTGTAATGTTTCTGCTGTTATGACTTGTAATGTAAATGCCTAATATGCTACCCCTGGAGGGTCTGCAACCCACAGGTTGAGAACCACTCCTCTGGGCTCTTCCTTAGGGATGCTTACAGCCCACATCCCTTGGAGATGATCTTCCTTCCCTGTGATTGCTGCCTCCTACCCTATAATCACATCTCTTCCTGAGACTCTGGGTTCTAAGAACATGGGGATACTGTCCATCCAGGGCAGTCCAGGCACCTCATGAGGCTCCTAGAGTAACAACTCCCTATGAACCCGTGCGAGTGTTAACACCCTAAGACATGAGGGAGCTGTGGGTTCTCCAGGCTGGCTTCTTGTGCTTCTGGGGGCTCATACAGTGAACTGAACATGATCTTTAATTAATCCTAGCTTTCACCCTGTGTTGCTTCTGACCTCTTTGGAACCTTGGGTTGCCCATTCTCCCTCCATTCCCCAGTCTAACCCTTTGGCTTAACTGCCCCACCCAAATCCCCATTTTGTCTGTGACATCACTTCTCTGTGCTGTTCCCCACTGCTCCCTTCTTGATCTCTTTGCTTATTTCTGTGACATTCTTTTTTTTCTTTTTTCTTTTTTTTTTTTTGTTTTTTTTTGAGACAGGGTTTTTATGGATCACCCTGGCTGACCTGACTCACTCTGTAGACCAGGCTAGCCTTGAACTCAGAAATCTGCCTGCCTCTGCCTCCCAAGTGCTGGGATTAAAGGCGTGTGCCACCACTGCCCGGCACTGTGACATTCTTTATGACTCCCCCAGCTCCTAAACTCGACAAGGCTTTCCTTTCCTTTCTCTCTCATCTTTATTATAAATTTTGACTGATGGACAGGGTTTTGAGACAGGATCTTCCTTCTTATCCAGTTTGTCCTGGAATTTACCACGTAGCCCAGGCTGGCTTCAGACTCACAATCTTCTTGTTTCCTCTTCCTGTGTTGGGGATACAAGTACTTGGCACCACACCCAGCTTTGCATTATTGTTCCCAATGTTGTTCTTCAAGCAGGGACCTGACACTCAGCGTCCCTTGTCTTCCTGGGTGGTCTCCACTGCCATCTTTTTTCCAGCTGGCTAGAATTTTCTTAAAAACAGGCTTTGCAAACTTGCCAAGGGGAGGTGTCAGAGTCACCTTTCAGTTTTGTAACTGTGGTATCAAGGCCTATTAAGTCACGTTAGTTCTCAAATTCTAAGTTCTTGAATGCCAAGTGCTAGCAGCTGTCTGGCGTACAGCTTTATGAAGAGAAGCCGCCAGGTGACCATGCAAAAGAGTGAGGTGAGTACCAGCAACATCCTGGTACTCAGGGAAGAGAGCCGCCTTTATGGCAGACTATTGCCTGGCTCCTCAAGGCTGGAGGGTCGATCTGCCATCCAAAGGCCAGATAGTCTGGGTAGCGTATAGTGCTTGTGGGCCCTCCTTCCTGTCTTATGTAGAGAGGATCTCTTATAAGCAACACCTGTCAATAAAAAAAGCCAATGAATGTCCAATAAGCTGAGACAGGAGATAGGAGGTGAGATGCTAACAGGAAGAAAGAGGATTCTGGGAAATAGTGAGAGACTAAAAGAGATGACCAGAGAGAGAGAGAGAGAAAGAGAGAGAGAGAGAGACTGGGAGAGATACTGAGGGAGATGCTGAGAGAGATCCTGAAGGAAAACTGAAGGAGATGTAATAACTAAATATGTGGAAGACATAGAACAGATTGAATAGGTTAGTTACTAGTCAAAGAATGAGCGAAAGCTGTGACCTAGGCATTTAATAATAAATAATTAGTCTCAGCGTCGTTCTGGGAGTAAGGGCTGGAGAGAGGAAAAACTGGACTTTCCTTTTTTAGTTGTGAGATTTCTTTGCATGTGTGGTTTGGGGTTTGAGAGGAGAAGCTTCCCTATGGGTTCATGCTGGGATTCTCTCCTTCTCAGGGCAACTGAGGCAGCCAACACCACTCCCACTTCCACCCCCCATCCCCCCTCACAGCGTGTACAGTCCGCATCCTCAGCTTGCTCTCCTCCCACAGGACACTTGCTGAGTTTTGTGTCTGGTTTCACTGCACCATCACACACATACCTGGTCAAGGGTCCCACCAAGTGCACTTCAGGAAATCCTTCCAGCTTTTACAGAGGCCCTCCTGCAGGGTAGGGTGCTGCTCCTCCCAGTCACAGGGCCGCTGGGTTTCCAGAGGGTTTGAGTGACCTAAATTCAGCACATAGCTCAGCCCCGGTGAATGTTTATTTAGGTGTTGGGAGGCCAGCATGCATTCCTGTCCAGTTGTTCTGCATTCTGGTTCTCTCAGAACACTTGCATCTGTTCTGCCAAGGGGAAGCTATACTTGCCCTGAAGACAGAAGCCACTATCTTACCCTAAAAGCTTCTGATAGGGTTAAAGTAAGTTATATCATATTAATATTAATGCTATTAAAAACTCTAGTGGAATATAAATAATATACATGATATAATATATAAATGTATTATAAATATAATGATATTAGTTATCACATTAGCATGATATAACATCATATGTCATATGAAAGAAAAAAGCATATCTCCTTTGCTGCTGAAAGATCCTTAGAGGTCATAGTATTAGGTAAAATCCAAGTGCTCTGCTGATTAGACCCCAGTCTAGGAAGATAGCCCCAGACATTGCCAGCATGCTCAGGGCAGTCATAGGTCAAAGAGGGAAGATCATAGGGCAGTTGGATAAAGAATCACAACACCCAAGTCCAGAATGTCCATTTTATCCTCCCAGAGAGGCCAGCCAGTGTGAGAAAGAGTCCAGAGTGCTGGGGTTTACTGGGAAAAGGTCCTGCCACTAGGAGCCATGGCAAAGGAGAGGCTGTGCCCTTAAAGGGTCCACATGTATTGATGTAAGGAGATGTGGCATCCATTCATGTCATAAATGTCTAAGTCCGGTGATAGAAAAGTATAAAGTAAATGTCTTCCTTCAAGTAACTTTTGCGGAGGAAAAATATATGTTAACATGCAAGGGTATCATGCATGTGTATACACACACACACACACACACACACACACACACACACACAGAGCAAGGAAGTGGGGGGAAAATCAGGTATACCTAGCAACCAGGCTGGCAAAGAGGCCAGCAACAGCTCACAAAGGCTCCCCGTGAACTTTATATCAGTATCTTTATATTAGATTTATTTACTGTGTCTATATATGAACATTTTGCTTGTGTGTATTTATTCGTGCCACACATGTGCCTGGTACCTGTGGAGGTCAGAACAAGACTTCGGATCTCCTAGACCTGGAGTTACAGAAGGTTATGAGCCATCACATGACTGCTGAGAACTAAACACAGGTCACCTGGAAGAACAGCTAGTGCTTTTGACCCCCGATCCACCTCTGCAGACCCTATTTCTGTATCTTATCTGTTTTGACTGCCCACTTTAAATTCTTGACAGCCGCTTGGCTACAGCTGCCATCCTGGGACAGCTGTGGACAGTAGCAGTGAATCCTTTTACATAAGGGGGGACAGGCTCAGGGGCCTTAAGGTAGGCCAGAATCCCATTTCCTGTGTGCAGTACCTTAGAGTACTTTGCCCTTCACTTAACTTGAAAGTAGCTTGAAACACTGGGTAATATATATTTCAAATTCTTTTCCAAAGACTCAGAGCTGTCAAGGTAGTAAGTACATTCAGGTAAAATCCAGGGGACTTGGGAACCTGGAGACTTAGAACACTGCACTGGAAATGTGTTCGAGGATACGTTCTGTGACAGTGTGGGAATCTGGCTTTCCAGTGCCATCCAGCACAGATGTGGAAGCTGGAACCTGCCAAAGGTCAAATGTGAGATACTGGGTACACAAAGCAAGACCCTTTATATGAGCTCTAACCTCATATAAAGTTGTGTGTGTGTGTGTGTGTGTGTGTGTGTGTGTGTATGCATGCATATGCATGTGTATATACACCATTACTTTTCAGTGGTCTGAAACTTCTGGGAATCAATTCTTTCCTTCCACTTATTGAAGAGAGGTCTCCCACCTTCCTGCGATGGTTTGTGCACAGGCTGGTTGGCCTGTGAGCCTTTAGGCAATTGCCCTGTTTCTGCCTCCCCATCTCTCTGGAAGTGCTGGTGTTTCAGATGCAAACCACCATGGTTGGCAAAGGTTGACATTGCTTGTCCAAGCACTCGTACCTTCTGAGTCAATCTCACAGGGAGGTTTTTTTTTTTTTTTTTTAATTTTGTTTTAATGAGCCAATATAGAAGTAATAATAATAAAAAAACAAATTAAGAAAATTCCATGCGTAGGTTTCCTGTCATCTTACACACACATGAAACCAATCTTAGTGGACTACAAGATGGATCGAAGAAATGTGCAGAGTATGATAGAAACAGAGAAGAGGAGCATCAGAAAGCAAATGATGAAAAGGTGGGCTTGTCTAATAGGAGAAAATGAGGTGAGTGCTAAGAACTCGCTAGAACTGATAAGTGTATCTATCCAAATGATCAAGAAATTCAGTGACATCTGTGGAGAAAAGAAAGTCACACGAAGACACACTGTAATGAAATTATAAGACAGCAGAGTTACAAAAGACATTAAGTGTAGGCAGAAGTCAACAGACCTTATCAAAGAGTGACAGATGATCTAACCACCTTTGATGTGTAAGGGAAGATGAGGGCGTGCAGTTTGGACTTGATACATCTAAACCCATCAGTGCACCGCCCAGCACAGTGGCCCTGACCCTAATCCGGAGAGAGATGTGAATCAGTTGTTAAAGGAACCACCGGAAAAAATGAGTTTCTAGAGTGGAGCTCAGTTGGTAAAGTGACTGCCCGGCATGGACAAGGTTCTGGGTTCAATCTCCAGTACCACATACTGTAGACTTACTGGTTCATACCTATACATGTTTATAGTGTGTATTTATACTTAGAGCATGCCTCTACACACTTAGATACACTATCATCAGAAGTTGAAGGTAATCCTCAGTTATATAGGGAGTTCAGAGCCTGTCAAGGAAGGAAGGAAGGAAGGAAAGAAGGAAGGGAAAGAAAGAATAATAAAGAATAGCTAATTGGTCCACAATTATCTGGAAAAGTGGCCTCTTGACTAGAGTCCATCCGGGTAACAGCGACCCAACCCGTGGCTTCTGTGTGCATGTGTGTGTGTGTGTGTGTGCGCGAGTGTGTGTGTGTGTGTGTGGCTTCTGATGGGGGCGGTCTTCCTGCTCACTCAGTCTGACACAGCTGACACAGTCTTTGTCATTGACACTTTTCTGCAAAAGTCACACAGTTTAACTTAATCTTGACTGTGTTTTTAACATAATTATTCGATTGATGTCTCCAGGACTGTGACAGGTAAGGGGGAAAGCATATGCATCTCGCCTCTCGTCTGATTCAATTTTCTCCTACCTCCAGAGCTTCGGGGAGCATCTAAGACACTGGATCCTTTTTCTTGATCCCAATTAAAGGAGCTGGGGGTGGGGGGGTGGGGGGGTGTTGGCCTGGTTGGCCTAATGTGGCAGAGAGCCTTCTGTAGCAGTGTTTATATCAAGTTTTCATTTTATCAATGTTGAGAAGCAAGAGAAGTTAGAGAGCTATGAGGTGCTGTGGGAAGGTCCTTAGGGAATATGGAGGGTCTCCATGAGGCAAGGAGCCTGTTCCTATACCTGTTCCTGAGATGACTCAGAGCCCGGGCAATGGGTGGGAGGAAATAGAAGCAAGGAAAGCAGGTTGGTGAAGACACAGAATTGGGCACAGAGTGCGGAGGGAGGGTGTACTGCCCACGCTGTAACCCCTAGCCGCCCAGATCCATCGTGTGAGAAGGGTACAGATCGTGGAAGGCTCAGCTCTCTGTGGCCTGTGACAAGCCACTTATACTGTGAGCCTGTCTCTTCACCTACGAGAGGACTACGAACCCTGACAGGTGCCTGGGCAGCCGAAGAAATGAGTTTCTATGTGAAGCGTTCTAAGCTTTCTCTACAGTCTACAGTGTGTCAGTTAGAAGGCTTGCTCTGTTCCCATGATTCCTTGCTCCTTCCTCGTGTCTTCATCTGATCAGTGCCTTTGCCCTGGTCCTCCTGGTTGTCACCCTCACCTGAGCTGTATGATCCTGCCCTAGTGTCCTTGCTGTTCTGACCCTGTATGCTCGAGCTCCTACAACCTTAGATTTAACACTTCAATTATTCTCCACGCCAAAGGCCAGATAGATGGGATGACCAAGAAAAGTCCACATCATGACTCCCGGTATTCCCAGGGCTGCCAGGCAATAAGGGTTTTTAGACAGTTACTCATAACGTCACTGGAAAGCTCAGATTAAACACAGGTGACATTGTTTTTCGGAGACCCCAGAACAGGTGAGGTGTAACTTAAGTACAAATTTAATGCTGAGACTTGTTCTGCCTTCCCATGAGGCCAGCAGAGGAGGAGGCCCGGACCCTTAGTGTGCAGGTGATCTAACAGCTCAGGACAGTCAGTGTACTTCCCAGAACTGCGGGAAAGCCTCCTATGTAATCTGAGATGTGGATATTCATCTGGCCAGGCACCAGCGGCCTATGAAAGCCCTGATGCCCACTTGAAAGCCGTTCACTCCTGAGAGGTTACTTTCACCATCCTCCCAAGCTGTATCCCTGAGTTGCATCAGGGCTTGTCACCATGGCTACTGCTGGGCCGATTTAACAAATAGGAATTCAGGGCACCCAGCCACATTTGAATTTCAGGCAAACAGTGAATAATGTCTTACTTATTTACGTGGCTCATAATTTATTACAAATCTGTCTTCCATTTGATGCTACACAGTTATATTTATGTGAGCAAAAAAAATGTGCAGTTTATGGGAAATGAAACTTCAGTTGTATACCTTGTATTTCACTTGTTCACCTCAGCAGGTACAGAATACTACTTTTACCAGCCTAGAAGGCTTCACTGGTAACAGCTGGTGTTAGGAGAGAACCCCGGAGCTATGGAGGAAGGACCTCAGAGCTGTATGATTGGAAGGCCCCAGAGTTGTGTTGAGGAGGAACCCAAAGATGTGGGGCAAGTGGGGAGGACCTCAGAACAACATGAAGGGAGGACCCCAACGTTCTAGGAGGGGAAGACCTCAGAGTGTATGACTAGAGGACTTCAGCATTGTGTGTGTGAGGTCCGCAGAGCCGTGTGAAGGTTGTGGGGTCCGCAGAGCCGTGTGAGGGTTGTGAGGTCCTCAGAGCCGTGTGAGGGTTGTGAGGTCCGCAGAGCCAAGTGTGAGGGTTGTGAGGTCCGCAGAGCCAAGTGTGAGGGTTGTGAGGTCCTCAGAGCCGTGTGAGGGTTGTGAGGCTCGCAGAGCCATGTGAGGGTTGTGAGGTCCGCAGAGCCGTGTGAGGGTTGTGAGGTCCTCAGAGCTGTGTAAGGGTTGTGAGGCTCGCAGAGCTGTGTGAGTGTGAGGGTTGTGAGGTCCGCAGAGCTGTGTGAGGGTTGGACTTGAGAAGTATACAGAGACTTCACTGGTCCCAGTCTGGCAGGGGAACATATAATTAATTTATATCCTTTTCTCCATAGCCAAAATTTTTTATCATATTTATTTGCATGTGTATTTCATTTACTTGTGTTTCTTTGTGTATATGTTTGGGTGTGTTCATGACCTGCATGTGTGAAGGTCAAAGGACAACTTGTGGAAGTCAGTTCTTTTCCTTCTACCATGTGAGTTCCAAGGATGGAATTCATGTCAGGCTTTGCCGACAAACCCCTGCTTAGCCATTTCACTGGTCCTTCCTCCATAAGTACTTTGCTCTAGTCAAGGCCCTCTGTTCCAAAAGAGACAGAGTTAGATATCCCAGGGCCCCAGCCTAAGGAAAGAAGCCGCTGGTGAAGAAATGCTTTTCTAAAACTGTTTTAGTGTCATCTCGGAGCCATATAAAGACGACGCACACATTCTCCGCACGGTTCTCTCTTAACCAGCTTGGTAGTTGTGTACATTTTACCAACTTTTTTTTTTTTTTTTTTTTTTTATCCCTTTCAACATTCTGATAAAGCTATTTTATGGCCTGGGTACATACCTGTTTCTTAGTGAGTAATGAGTTTGTATTTTGAGAATAAGCCTGTTCTATTCCAATGTGAAGAAAGTAGAAAAAATAATGAAAACTTCAAGTAGTTATTTCTCATATAGATTTAAAATTTAGCTTAAACATTCCTTAAATGGTATTTAGTGAAGTGAGAGAGAAGGCCTAGAAATTAAAAGCATTTACTGTTTTGGTTTTTTTCCCCTCCAGAGGACCTGGGTTTGATTCCCAGCATGCACATGGTGGCTCACAACCCTCTGTAATTTTTATTCCAGGGGAATCTGGTGCCCTTTCTGGCCTCCACAGACATCAGGCACTTACATGGTACATAAACATACAGACAGACAAAACACTTATACACCAAATTTTTTAATTGAAAGATTAGTAACTTATGTTGAGACAGAGTCTCACTCTATAGCCCAGGCTGAGCTCACACTCATGGCAACCCTCCTGCCTCAGCCTTCTAAGTACTGGGATTACAAGTGTGATCCACCTACTCAGCAAACCTGGTAATTTCTGATGTTTTTAGAATATTTTTTAAAGACTTTAGTACTGAATCATTTTTAGTTTCATTGTTGCTGATTTGTTTTGTCTGATCTTGGGTCTTTATCCCAGACTGCCTTCAAACTGGCTATTCACCTGCTCAAGTGCCGGGGTCACAATGGACACTATCATGCCTGGTTCATTAGCTGGTTTAAAAACAAAAAGGTTATCTTATAATTTAAGCTTACCTTGAACTTACTACATAGCCAGGGATAACCTTGAATTCCTTATCCTCCTCCCGTTTCTATTTCCTAGATTCTGGGATTCTAAGTGTGTGCCATGCACACACAGCTCCTTAGTTGATTTTTAATGTGACCTTGGACCTTGGTAACATCTTTCCCCCGCCCCCCACCTCTCTCTTTTTTAAATGATTTAGCTACAGCCAGGTTGTTGGTTTTCAGTGCTAAAGAATTCTGCGTGCTCCCAGAAACAAGCTTTTCTGAGGACACAGAGAGTGGCTCTAGAGTTTGTATTGTACCCAGCCAGTGTTGTAAGGAGCCAGAGGAGACACGTGACAGGATTCAAGTAGCAGCAGGACATTGGAGACAGAGAAACTATAGTCATCAAGAGACAGTGAGGAAGGAGAGATCTGGGCAAGGCTGGAGTGATGAGCAGCTGTGGGCAGTAAGAGCTGTAAGTAGGAGCCACACACTACATTCAGTTGTTGGTGTCTTCGAAGTGTCTTAACTTAAAGGAGATTTTCCCCACCAGTCATAGTTTTTCTTGTCATGGATTTGTGGCCGGGCTCATGACTACACTCCACATCTCCCTCTGCTGATGACCCTACAAACCAGAAGTTAGGTGTAAGTCCTTAACAGAGCCAAGCACTCTAACTAGACAGTTTGGCCTCCAGGCGAGCAGTGTGCATCTAATAAGGAACCCAGCTGGGAAACAGCAGTCCAAGGACTGAATCCCATGCCCTCGAGCTTGCTGGTTCCCAGCCCTCCTGTGTCTAGCCTACAGCATGGCCCCAGCATCTACAGCTTCACCTCTTTTCACATCCAGCTACCTCCATCAGCCATAGGTCAAAAGTACTAATTGGGAAACTACTGAAATAAGTAATTCACTTTTAAATCACATGCCTTCCTCAGTCTGTTAACCGACCTGAAGTCAAGCTTCCCGTTGGTCAGTTACCCAATAGCTGGCTCGGTTATCAGATACATTGGTGGTATCTATCTCAGTGGATAGTCAGAGACATAAAAGTGGAGGTTCAAGTAGTCTCTACTGCTTCCGGGAAGGGACTCTCTCAGAAGCCAATACATCAGGGTCCCAGAGAGGAGGCGGTGAGCTTCAGGCTCTGGATGCTCCCATGCTTTTCTTCCCTGTGTCCCCCAAGAGCACAAAGCACCAGGCTTCGCTTTTCTGCATACCGTTTAAGCCTTTGACCTGCTGACATTGCCTCATTCTGAGAACTAGACAGGCCCTGCCAGACACAGAGGTCACAGCTCAAAGACTCATCCATGGCCAGCATTGTACACATCTACAGACACACACGCAGGCCCAACTCAAGAGAGAACAGCCTTGTAATCATTTGTTCCTGCTAATTTTAATAAGGACACAATTACTTAGGTAATTAAGTGTCATTTGTGACACAGTAAGTACATGTATATATATATATATACACATATATATACATATATATATATGTATATATATATATGAAGGGCTATTTTGTAACTGACGACACCACTCACAGAGAGAGGAAACAATAGCTCACAACCGCATAATGAAGACGCAGCATGCCGAGGCAGAACCCAGGTAGGGCCTCCAGAGCCCAATGTGAGTCTCTGAGATCCTGGACATCTAAAAGCCACGATTGTATAGAGGAGACAAGAGGAGGCAGGGTAAGACATGAGGACCAGCCAGGAAGGACCACACCTTGACCTTGGGCAAACCTGTGCTCAGCTTATCTACCACATAAAGATGAAAATGTGTAATCCAAAGGCTTGCTATCCATTAACGTCCTCAAAGCCTCGAGCATGTGCCTGCTGTACTGAGGCTCTCTTTGCGGTACTATTACGGATGACCACAAAGAACACAGAGTAAATAAGCCACAGGAAAGAACCTGAGCCCAGTGTCTATTTCTAGGCAGTTATGTTTAGGGTAAGCATTCTACAAGGTTGCCTGGCTGATCAAAACGTCAGTGATTGTAGAGAGTTGGAATGTTGCAGGTACAGAGCCAATTTATCTTGGCCTGTCTTTAACTCCTTAGACAACCATTTACTACCCTGCTCAGTGTGTGACTACCAATTAAAATCCTTTGGGGAATGTAAAAACAGACCCCGGATCTTCACCAACTCAGAGGTTAGCAATGTCACCGACAGCATCGGAAGCCTATGGTAGGGGTCTCTCCCTTGCACTGTTTCCTGCCCTCCTGATGTTTCTATTGATGCATTTTAAAGGATCTTGACCTATGTGGTTTCCTTTGTTTATTATTAAAGTTTCACAAAACAGCTGGAGAGATGACTCAGTGGTTAAGAACACTAGCTGAAGTCCTGGATTCAGTTCCCAGCACCCACATGGCAGCTCACAACCATTTATTAACTCAAGTACTTGGGGATCTGATACCCTCCCCTGGACTCTGCAGGCACGGGGCATGCACATAAAGCGCACATTCATACATGCAGGCAAAACACCACCCCACACATGAACACACACACATGAACACACACACATGCACACACACACATACACACACACACACACACACATATTCTATTTTAAAATTTTTTCATGAAACCATTACTGTATTAGAGCATGGTATGTGGAGTAACCTAAATCTGTGTTCTCAGGCTATAGTCACTAATTTTTGGCTTCAAATTTTTATATATATACGTGTGTGTGTGTGTGTACATATATAATATATATAAATATAAACATATAAATATATATGATAAGATATGAGGTGTGTATTTATACTGACACACTAAAACGACACGATTTTTCTCTATCCTTAGCCATTTCCTGTCCCTTTGGGAACAGCATAATCCCATTACAAATACTTGATACATCAGGACATATAGAGTTCTGGGATGCGCAGGAATGTGGAAAAGGATTCTACAGAGAAGTCAGAGTGGAAAATTTCAGAGTAGGAAACTCCATCACCCACAGGGTGAGGCCCCAGCTTCCTCAGGCTTCCTCCCAAGGACAACCTGCCTGTTAGTCACCAAGCATCTTGGCTCAGCTTCACCTGATGGTCCAGGCACTTCATCTGGTAGAAGGGAGAGACCTCTACCATAGTGGGAAATGTGGCTACTCCAGAGATCCCAGGATGGGGCTGGGAATGTCAGGCAACACTGTGTTTCAGTTGGGTGACACAGAAATGTAGTCACGAGGGAAAAAAATACGAATTACTGAATTAACTAAAAATATTAGAAAATATAATCACTGTGAGTGCCCAGTGAACACAGCCGCTCAATGCCAGGAGAACCTGGTATCCCTGAGGCCTGAGAGTCAAGTGAGGGGATCCTGGTGGGGGGGGGGGTTCAGACTTGGCTGAGAAGATGGAGGTAAGAAATGGAAAGAGGGGTGGCAGGGTACCTGGGGCAAGAAGATGGGGGGAGAGCCCCCGCATCAGTCCTCCGGAGTTGTCCGGGGGCTTCAAAATGCAAGTGTGAGGAACTCGTGATTCTACATAGTAGAGTGGGTTTTAACCTTCCTAACCCTTTAATATAGTTCCTCGTGTTATGGTGACCCCCCCCACCATAAAATCATTTTGTTTCTACTTCATAACTACAATTTCTCTACCGTTATGAACTGCAGTGTAAATATCTGATATGCAGGATTTCTGATATTTGACTCCTGTGAAAGGGTTGTTCGTGCCCTGCCCCCAAAGGGGTCATGACCCCCAGGTTGAAAACCACAGATCCCAGACTGGTGCTTGCGGTACCAAGACACTGGGAGACAATGTCTGAGTCCTGCACGAGGATCTTTCCAGATGAGCTTTTGTATTTTGGAGGCTTTTGAGAAAAGAGAGGTTTAATGTCTAACCTAAATATTATCAGTTAAAAGTTTCAAAAGGTTTACATGTCACTTGTGCCTCCCTTCCCTCCTTCCTCTTTTCCCTGTGTCTTCTTTCCCCTACCCATAATTCCTTTAGGCTGAACGGCACAAGAGCAGACGGAACAAAACCAAATTCGTGGGCAGAGTTTAAAAGTTTCAACCTTCAATTACTCCTCAGAGGCAGTAGTTTGAGACTTTTTTTCCCCCCAGTGAGGTCACCCCTTCCTGGTATCAAGTGCCCAAGGACAGATCCAGGAATTTGAAGAATACATTAGCAGCGGGGAACCAGGGCCAGGGCTAGACACCAGGTGCAGCTGCTCTGAGTAGGGCCAGCTGTCACTCCACTGTTCCTGGGAACAGATGTGGGCAGCACTGGGCAAACTGAAACGTGAGAAACGAGCTGGCAGCTTTGAGAATCGCTAAGAGACCCAGAACACCTCCCTAGCCTTCCTGCTCCGGGCGCACCTTCCTCATCATCGGATTTCACAAGTGCTAACCTTTCTCTGCTGGTTTATTCTGAAGTGAGAGAAAGTGGCCTGTGGCTAGAAGTAGGGGCCGAAAAACAAGGTCTGTGCCTTCTTTCCCAGCGTTCTGGGGGAGCTACTTAGAATGAATACACAGTTACAGATAGCCAACCAGGATAGAGATTATGTCCCAAAGCTTTGACCCCCTCTGAAGCTTGTGCATGTGGGCCAAGAGGCTCAGGGCTGCCTGGAAGCTCTTGATAAGGATTGCAAGGTTGCAGCACCTGTCAGGTGATCCACAGGGGCCTGCTGAGCACAGTGCATTCCTGCCCTGGGGCTAGGCTGCGATGGGTGATTCAGGCCACAGAATCCAGGTCTGTTGGACAGGGAAGGGCATTAACCTGGGAGGAGGAAGGAAGGTGGAGACGGAACCCAGGTTCCCTCATGGACAATGGAAGAGTTCTTTCCTTGTACAGTAACCAAAGTCCTGGGCCAGAGGCACAACTCTGGAAGTCCAAACATCTCAGGTTTAGTCTTGTCTGGGTAAAGCAACCTGAAGTCATGTTGAAATGGTGGGAAAGGCTTGTCATCATCATTTCCGCCTATCTGTGGTACTAGCATGAGCTCTAGGGATTGATTAGGAGAATCTGGGGGAGGAGGAGTTGGTTCTTTGATGGAGTTTAGAAGCATATCAGCTAGTCATTTTCTAGAACATATATCAACTCACGCAGCCCACACAGGGACACAGATGTGAGTGAATCTAGACTGATTTTATTTCTCCCAAGTTACCTAATCAAGAGCTATAAGACCACCGAGAAGTATCCTCGCTTTCCCTCTAACCCTTCAACATGTTTGAAACCCTTCCAACATCTGGGATCTAGGCTGAAAGGCTCTGCAACTTTAGCCCTAGAAGCAGCTTTGTCTTGTAGCCTGGCCCGAGAAAAGCAGACACAGGTCTCCGAGACAGTGACGTAAATGCGTGTGTGTGTGTCCTTGTGGTTTGTTACAGAGTTGGTGATGCTTCTGGAGTGGTGGTCAGGCACGGAGTGTACCATCTACACCGACCCAAAGGCCTCCCCCCACTACGGGAAGGAAAACGCCATCGTGGTCCTCAATCACAAGTTTGAGATTGACTTTCTCTGTGGCTGGAGCCTGGCTGAGCGCCTAGGGATCCTGGGGGTAAGTGGGATGTGCCTTCACCCTTCACGCTACACCCCCATCCCTCCCAGAGAGTCTGCCACGCAACCTGCTGTTTGCTCTCGGTCTCTCAGAACTTCTAGCATAAACAGGGTTTGTTGTTGTTGTTGTTGTTGTTGTTGCTTTTATTTAGGGGGCAGAGGTTGAGATAGGATCTTGCTATGGAGCTGAGGCTGTGGCAGGATTTCTCTTCCTCCCTCAGCTTCCAAGAGAGTTGGGATTAGAGGCATGAACTACCATGCCCAGCATCGGCAAGGTGGTTTTATTTATTTATATTTTTTAATTTTAATTTTTTTTATAGTATAAAATGCTCTCAAAAGCTGTTTGTATTGGTCATTTTTTTTCTCCTCCTTGCCTTGACAAAATATCAGGTAAGAGCAACTTGAGGAGGTAAAGTTGCCCGTTTAACCAGGGGCACAGACCTCCCCTGGTGGGGAAGGTTGTCAGCAAGAAATAAGAAGTAAGGCAGCCTGGTCAGTCCCATCCATTTCCTCTGCAGTCAAGAAGCAGAGAGATGAATGCTTTTGCTTAGCTTGTATTGTCATGTTTTATGCTTCGATTCATTCCAGGGCCGCCCTGGGCCATGGAACGGAACTACCCACAGTAAAGGTGGGCCATTCCAATTCAGTAAACCTAATCTCCGTAATGTCCCACAGGTGTTCCTGGAAGTGTGGCTCAGAGGTAAGTGTAGAGCAGCCGTCCTCAACTTACAGGTCACAAGCCCTTTCAGGGCCGAATGACCCTTTTAAAGGGGTTGCTTAAGCCCACCGGAAAACACAGATGTTCACATTTACCGCTCATAACAGCAAAATTGTAGTTATGAAGTAGCAACAAATAATTTTATGAATGGGGCTCTTCACAACTTAAGGAACTGTTTTAAAGGGTCACAGCATTAGGAAGGTCGAGCATGGCTGCCGTAGTGTCAGTATCCGCCACTGTGATGCTTCTAGTTCTTGCTCAGAATCAGGATTAACATCTTATGAGCAATGGAGTTAGCTGTTTGTTTAATCCTTACGGAAGCATTTGTGAGTGGATGCATACCTTTTCTGAGGGATCTCAGGGGTAGAGGGGACCTTAGGGGTAGCGGGGACCTCAATTAGAGTTTCATAGTCTGCTCATCCATCCAGCTGTAATTGGATTTGGACTGGAGCTTGTGTAGTTTGGCTCCAATTCCTGTCCTTGATTGCTTAGCTCTCAGACACAATTCACCCGATGTTGAATTCGCTGCAGGCTTAAGAATGCCGAGTCTCAGAGCAGCAAAGCCTCAATAGCAGAATTTAGAATTGTTCCTAAACTATGTTTCCCTCAAATTAGTTTGGCTTCTTGCATGCAGCTTCCTTGCCTTTATAACCGGGTCTCTTCAGTTGACTTTTGCCATCTTTAACGCATTGAGGCGTGTCAAGCTTGAGCCTGTGCCATGTTGATGACTCAAAGTCACCAAAAGCCTTCGGATATTGTCATGGGAACAAATATACTTTGGCCCCAGGATAGAAAAGGTCCCAGAAGTTTTCCTGAGGACTTGGAGGTGAAGTTTGGCATTTGGAATGATGGCCCACAGAGAGGCAGGCTAATCATGGGCACACTTGGCTTTGGTAGGGCATGAACACAAGACCTTTATGTTTAGAATACAGAGCTGTGGCCACAAGGTATGGGAAGGGTCTAGAGAATTTGTGGCTCTGCTTTCTCCAACCAGGTTAAGAGCTTTCTGGCAACAGGAGCTCTTTTGTTTTTCCAATTGTAGGCACAGAGAGAGAGAGAGAGAGAGAGAGAGAGAGAGAGAGAGAGAGAGAG
>JADRCD010223585.1:17818-28696 GCA_019843815.1 Montemys delectorum
AGAGAGAGAGAGAGAGAGAGAGAGAGAGAGAGAGAGAGAGAGAGAGTGCATGTGCATGTGCATGCACATGCAAGCGCAAGCATGGCTACATTTGCATTTGTGTTCATTACGTTTTCAGAACAAAAATGAAAATTCTAGTACAGAGGTTCCTTCTCTGTCTATGGGGGACGCATCCGAAGGCATCCCAAGGATGTCTGACTCTGTGGCTAATATCAAATCTTATATGTGCTGTGTGATATTTGTGTGTGTATGTGTGTATTTTGACCTAAAAGTCTACCTCGTACATAAGGATAGCAAGAAATGAATATTAACTAAACAGAGCAATTATAGTCATGATCTACAGTATAGAGTATTTAAACTTGGTATCTGGCTCTGGTATGTTCTATTTAACATCTGCAGATGACATTGCCTCTGGGTGACTGAAGCCATAGGTGATGAAGAAAGCTACCATGTCCCTGCCATCTTGGGCTTGGAGGCAGTTGGTGATCTCCTGGAGACAGGTGGCTTTGCTGACTTTTTTGTTCTGAATGTGTTGGCTTTTCCTGTCCCTTTGGTAGGGGGCTCGGAGGTCTCATTAGCTTCCTGCTCCTCCCAGGGAAACAGTATGACCCTAAGCCCCATCATCCTTACACAGTGGTTTGAATAAGAATGGCCCCCATAGGGCTGGAGAGATGGCTCAGTGGTTAAGAGCACTGACTGCTCTTCCAAAGGTCTTGAGTTCAATTCCCAGCAAACACATGGTGGCTCACAATCATCTGTTATGGGACCTGGTACCCTCTTCTGGTGTGTCTGAAGACAGCTACAGTGTACTACTCATATACATAAGATAAATAAATAATTCTTTAAAAAAATGGTCTTCATAAGCTAATAGATTTGAATGCTTGGTCACCAAGCAGTGGTATTAGGTGTGGCCTTTTTGGAGGAAGTGTGTCACTGGGGGTAGGTTTTCAAATGCTCCAACCAGGCCAAGAGTTTGTCACTCTTTCTGCTGCCTGCTGCTGATCAGGATATAGAATTGTCAGCTACTTATCCAGCACCATGTCTGCTTGTGTGCTGAAGTGCTTGAGCCTTGACATTAATGGCCTCAAGCTCTGAATGTAAGCCAGCCCCATTTAAATGTTTTCCTTTGTAAGAGTTGCCATGGTCATGGTGTCTATTTACAGCAGTAGAACAGTGACTAAGACACTCACTTATCCGCACTTATGAGTACACACCAGAGAGCCCCAGTTGCTGTTCAGTTTGCATGGAAGCAACTGGTGAGTCTGATTCCAAAGCTTTCCCTCTTTCCTTGTGATAGGCCATTTCTCTGCTGGTGAAATGAGCCAATTCAAACCAGATTAGATTATATTAAATGCAGGTTTATTGGGAAGCTGCTCTTGGGAGAGCCCACTGGCCCCAAGGATCTAGGTCAGGGAAATCACCATAGAGAGATAAGAGGGGAGGGAAGGAAAAAAAAAAAAAAGAGAGGGGAAGCACATGTGCAGGGAGAGAAGAGGGAGGAATGGGAAGAGGAAGAGAAGGAGAAGAAGAAGGAAGAACAGAAGGAAGGGAAGGAGAAAAGGAGGAGGAAGAAGAAGAGAAGGAGGGAGAGAAAAGAAGAGGAGAAGAAGGAGGAGGATGAAGAAGAAGAAGAGGAGGAGGAAGAGGAAAGACCAAAATGTCTGGGGGAAGGGCAGCCCAGTCCCTGAGCTGGAAAGTTCAAGGTTTTGAATCAGAGTGTGCCAGGTAGGGACTCGAGGATGCTGGGAGAACCTGAAGGCCAGGTCTGCTTTGACATGTAAAATATGCACCCCAGTCCCTTCTCCCAGGGTCCAAAACCAAACCCCTGAGAAAAAGCAGAGTCTGAGCTGGAACCCTGTTCTAGGAACTTGAATCCACAGGTCAGCTGCCAGCAGAACCAGTGTCGTGGCCAAATGTAGCAAGCCTTAAGAGGAGCAAGAGTCATGAGGTTGGGTGGGGCTGCAGGACACTGAAGTTCAAAGGAACTTGCACATGGCCCAGAATCCAGGGAGATGCCTGGGACCCGGAGTCCATAGCCAGGGGGAAGGAGACACAGGCTCAGGAGAAAGGGATTGATGTGACACACAGGGAGAAGTGATGTAGAAAGGGGACTCGGGGCCTGAGGGGCAACCTTGGGGCAGAGGGGTGACCCTGGGTCAGAGAGGGCATCCATGAGACGAGCACAGATCTAGAACTAGAGAGAGGATGGGACCTGGAGCTGGAGAAGAGACTGACCTCCAAGAAGGATCTAGGACTGGAGGTCATACAACAAGGGCCAGATCTTCATGGAGCAGAGACACTGTCCACAGTCTAGGGTTTTCCCTTTACCGCCTTGAGCCCTCGGAAGGCATTCCACCTCTGAGCACTGGGTAAGACCCAGATAAACCAAAGCAGGACATGGCCCCTCCTGCCAGCCAAGGACATCAGATCTACATTGTAACGTATTAAATGAATATGAGAGTCAGTGATTTTTCATTTTCATTACCTTTAAACAACCTAGGTTGGATGTAATGGGTGTGAGCTGGTGGTGGCTGGAGCTTGGAGATGGGGAGACCCCACCAAGAGGTTCAGCAAGCAGGTCTCAGACTTTAACCCTGGGCAGTGTCACACCCTGCAGTGTATGTGTGTGTGTGTGTGTGTGTGTGGTCTGCTCTAGTGTCACCAAAAGAACTGAACTGAGGGGAGAGGAAGTGAATCACTTGCCCATTTTCTCCCAAACACCAGAGAAGCAGCCAGCACCATTGCTGCACGGACTTCAAGGCTTTGGGAGAAATGGAGAAGGGAGAGCAGGAGAGGAGGGAGAGGAGAAGAGGAGGGAGAGGAGATGGAGAAAGAGGAGATAGAGGAGCAAGAGAGCAGGAAGAGCAGGAGGAGGAAGAGCAGGAGGAGGAGGAGCAGGTCTGAGCCATCACAGCTGTGTAGCTGCCTGCAGCCACACATACGAATGGGTCTTCTGGAACGGGAGTCAGGGCCTGAAAAATTAAGGGTACCAGAATGCAGTAAGGAGTTTGAAAAAATGAGACAGAGGCATGGTGTGCTTTCAGTCCAAACTCTCCTTTGTTAGAAGCAGGTAGGTAGGTAGAGCAAAATCCCTCCCTCAAGTCCGTCAGCAACTCTTGGACCAATCAGCAGTTTCATCTTCAGTCTCTGGAGGCGGGACTTCCGGTGTCAGGAACTTGGAGAGTGGCGTGGCTATCTGTGGCAAGGCAGGGTCTGATAGAATCAGCCCTCAGCTGTAAGAGGGTCACAAACTGTATGGGGGCAGAAGTCAAAGGCTATGCATGAGGTTAATTCTTTCCTAATGGGGCCAACCATGACCTAGGGATGGCTAGGGAGTGTGTCACCATGGGACACAGTGGACCAAAAACTTCGGGTCCTACTTGCTCATCTTTTTGCCTCAGTGAAACACAAGCATGCCAAGGTCAAATTGTGGAGTCTCCGGCCAGTGCCAGGCCTAGCACTCCATCAGTGATGTGCCACCTTGCAGCTGTTGTCAGCGCTCCTCTGCCACCCAGCCTGCGGCATGCAGGCTAACTCTGAGGCTAGCTGGGAGATTCTGCCTCAGATCCTTAATAGAGCTATGTGTCTTAGTCATCTCTAGCAGCGTGTGGTCTCCAAAGTGAGCAGGATAAAGCACAGGCATGCAGACTGTTGGCTCTGCCTCTTTCTTGGGGAGGCTGGCACCAATCAGCTGGGTTTCTAAGCAGAGCGCTGCCAGGCTGTCATCCTGCGACTGTAAGAGGGATGGTCTCATCTGAAACATTGGCGTGTTCTGGCTAGCCTCCAAGCTTAATGACAGGCCTATTGTCCACGCCTCAGCCCCTGACACAGGGGTCTGTGGGAGGCTTTCCCTGGACACAGAAACCCCTTCTCCCAGGGTATATGCAATGCCAAAGAGAGTGGGAGCTAGCACCCCGAGCAGAAGTCACAGCACTGTGTAACGGAGGAGCCTTCTCTCTCAGATTCCATTTGTGAGAGGTGAACTCGGAGCACAGCCCACACCCAGGGAAACCTCTAGGTCACGGGACCATCTTAGAGGCCACCCATCATACCATGGCATTTTGTTTGAGACCTTCTCTTCTTCCTCTCAGGTGAGGCAAGGAAGCATAGTGAACCCAGTTAGAATATGTTGCTTTTCTCTGTGTGAAGAACAGGCCCAAGAAAAGAATTGTTATTTCTTTTCAAGTTTTAAAAGTTTCTCTTTCAGATAATATATTTTGATCATGTTTTTTCCTCTCTCCCAGCTCCTCCCCCCACCTCCCACCTACTCAACTTTATGTTGTCTCCGGGTCTCTCTCTCTCTCTCTCAAAAAAAAAAAAAAAAAAAAAACCAAAGCAAATGATTATTATCCTGGGGTATGAGATTGGCGTGTTCTTTGATGGTGGGCTTAGCATCTGCCCTTAACTTCCAGCTCCAGCTCTCAGGGTTCTGAGACTGGCTCCCAGCTAGGGGAGAGGGGCCCGAGGAGCTAGTCTCTGCTGGGGAAGTGAGCCAATTCAAGCCAGATTTGAGTATATGTAAAGGCAGGGCTACTGGATAAGTTCACTGTTCCTAATGTCTGCAATATATAGGGAAGGGCTTCTGGGTGAGGAGAAACCCAGCCCCCTTGGGCTGGAAAGTTGAGGATGGGGAGGGGACTGAGGAATGCTGGGAGAACTTGTAGGGCAGGTCCTTTGGTATGTTAAAAATGCACCTCAGCCGTTTGTCTCTGGTCTGAATCCCAGCCAGGCCTAACACCTCCTGCTTATCTCTGACCCCCAAGAGCTCTGAGCACACACCTCCCATTGAAAATGGGCCCTACTAATTCCTTTCTTACATCTCAGCCAAGATTAATTGGCATCCTATCTGCAGACTCTGGCAGGCCCTGTTGTGACAGCTGGAGTGGACTGATGATTCATTTACTGACCCAGGCAGGGTGGGGAGTGGGGCGGGGGTGTGAGGGGGGGGAGATGAACTTGGTGTTACAGAGATACGAAACCTAAAGATGTCCAAGAGAATCCCCGGTACAGAAAAGTCCCAGGCAGCTCACACACAGGAGGAGCCAGCCCTAAAGTGCGGTCCCAAGCTAGCCATGGCAAGGCCATTTTTATGGTACCAACTCCCCTGACAAGCCAGTTAAGTTAGCCTGTACTGGCCAGGAGTGAGTCAGTCAGAGACAAGTCAGGCTGCCTAACAGCAGAATTGGCCCTTCTCCCTTCTGCAAACCACCCTAGCCAGTGACATCTGCTCCCGACTAGCTACCCTCACACACACACCCATCTGTTCCTCCCCAGGGCCCTGTACACCTGCCCCCGGAATCTTTCAGTTGGCCGTATCTATCACCGGACACCTGTCAGAGCAAGGTGTCCCATTATCTCCTCCCTGTAAGGCGTCCTGTGTGTGTGTGTGTGTGTGTGTGTGTCTGTCCCTGTTAACACCTCCCCCCACCTCTCTCTCTGGAATACTTTCTGCTTATCTTCCTAGATACTCTGGCCTTAGGCCTTTCTAGAAGTATCCAGGCCAGCCTTTCTGAATAGTAAGGGAGTGGTGGGGTGGGGTGAGGGCAGGGACTCATCTTATCTGTTTTGTTCCGGCTGCACACAGCACCTCAGAGAAGAGTCAGTGGAAAATACTCTTGCTGGTCTCAGCATACTTCTTGGCCAGGACACCTGTCAAATCTAGAAAAGTCTAGGGCTTGCCATGGGGAGGGAAGAGGACGAGTAAGGGGAAACATTATTCAGTGCTGAAGGACATTGTATACCGGGCTGGCTTTTGATAAATGATGCATGGTTATTTCCAGCCTGAGAGAGAGAAATTCTTAGAGAGTGCTTTTGTTTCGAGTTTGGTCTGTGCATCCCCCCCAACCCCCCTCCATAGCATTTTCCTGCAATGTGAGGCCTTGGAAAGCCAGAACTGGGCCAGCACCAAAAGAAAGATGTACCACATCATAGAGTGTCTCAACGCTTTGATACCCACTGACACACCCGCTTCATCATTTTCAGCTCTGCTCTCCTCTCCATCATCCCAGAACTGTCACAGGAGGGCAGCTGTGTAGTCTGTGCTGGGGGAAGGGGCTAATCAAACCTCCAGTGTGCTACTACCATTCGCCTCTAGACTCTGTCACAGATAGTCCCACCCACCTTTGAGTCTCCAGATCTGGAGCCATGCTGGGCCTAAAGGGGGTCCTTGCATGGACTGGTCAGTTTGAGGTTCGTGTTTCTAGGAGATAAACTCTCATGTCATGGGTGGGAACTGAGGCTGAGCTGTCAGTTGCCTTACTTGTCTTCTGGTGTGATCAGGCTAGCCTGACCCCAGGGCAGGCAGGCCCCCCTCAGACTTTGGTCTTGGCTACTCTAGTTTGGTCTCTAGTTTGTATTCAAGGCACATGCTAGAATGCTGAAGAGTGGCCCTTTGACCTGCTTACTTTTGACAAATGTCTCCCCCATTTCAAAGATTCACTGAAAAGACTTTATTTATTTATTTATTTATTTATTTATTTATTTATTGTTTGGGTTTTTTGAGATAGGGTTTCTCTGTATAGCCCTGGCTGTCCTGGAACTCACTCTGTAGACCAGGCTGGCCTCGAACTCAGAAATCTGCCTGCCTCTGCCTCCCAACTGCTGGGACTAAAGGTGTGTGCCACCACTGCCCAGCCATTTATTTATTTTTTTAAATGAAAAATTTTAATTAGAAACTTTAAGAACAAAATGAAGAGAAGCTCCTGATCACTAAACTATAGTAATTAAAAATTTTTAATTGTATTTATTTATTGTACATGTGGTGTGCACATGAACACATATGACTTGGTGTGTGTGTGTGTGTAGGTCAGAGGGTAATGCATAAGATTCTTTTCCCACTGAGCCAGGCATCTTGCCAGCTTTAATTTTTACATATTTAATGGCAATAACCGCCATGGGCTAGACTCAAAGGACTCACCAATAAGCCTTCAGGAGTGGTTTTATGTTTGAACTTAGTAAGGTATTAATACAAACACAGCCTTGAGCAGGGGTCCCCTACTGAGTGTCCTCAGCTTTGAGCCAGTTTCTGCTAGACCCTGGGGGTTTGGGGTTAGAAGACAGGAAGCCACGGGTTCTAACCTGCCAGCCAGACACTGGTTTGCATTTTACATTTGGCAGGCTGCTGCTTTGGACCCAGAAGGGGTCTCATTTGCAGTCTGGTAGTGAGGTGAATTAAAAGTCATCAAATTTGGGGGTTGAGATGCCCCGAGCCCTGTGCTATTTAAAACAGTTCTTTGTATGGCCGTCTGGTCAACACGCTGCACTGTCTTAGTTGGAGATGCTAAATTCTGGCTCGGAAAATGGCTGTGTTCCCCCAAGAGATGGATGATGTCCTCCCTAGCTGGGTGGGGCACCCAGTGGTAATAAACTTCTCAATCCTCATGCCCCCATACATCCTTAGATTTCACATCCCTCTCCGCTTTTCTTACCTCCAAAATAATTTCCAAAACTTTTCGATTGTAGGATGTACATACTGTGATCTAAAAACTGGCCATGGTAGACACTTCAGCACCTGGTGGAAGTGTCTGGGTTACCCTATATTAATTTTAGCTTTTCCTAGATATATTTATGTCTTACTGCCACAATAATTTCCAGGACGTCAGTCAAGGATGAGTTAAACTTGCAAAGTCTCTTAGCATAGCCCCACCCCCCCATCCATCTATCCCTCTCCCGTTTAGTGTAACATGAGAATTTTATATGGGGTGGATATTAATGGCTGGAAATTAGGGCTTGACTAATCTGATTTGTAGTTGGCCAACCAGAGAGTGAGCGTTTTCAGCTCTATGGGCCACATGTCTATAGGACTACCATTCAGCCATGATAGCAGCTGGATTGCTCCTACATTCAGATGAATGCTTACCCTGGACCAATACAACTGTGTGGACACCAGTGGGCATCAGAGTGGCCCTTGGACTCCGGTTTGCAGCCTTCCCTGTACTATTAAATATTGTTAGAGGTGTAGCTAATGAATGCTTTTACTGTGGGACATTGAAGTGACTCTGGGTGACGAAGGACAGTGACGGGAATACAGACTCTTAAGTCACCTCTAGTTGAACCCCTAGATTCCCACAACCCACTAGGGCAGCCTTCTGCACCAGCTGCCAAAGGCCAAGTGCTAACGCCGACTTGTGTCTCATAGGAGTACCATGAACAGGAAGTGCACCCAAGAATGCAGCTGTGATTGGCTGGGTTAGACTGACCACCCACCCAGCCCAGTAAGCTTCCATGTTAGACCCAATAGCATCTCTGTGGGTGGCAGTGTGGGTTATCCTGTAATTTTGCAAGATCCAGTACATAGAATCTTTAGTAAGTTTTAACTTCCAGAAAGAAGAGCTTAATTTACCAGTGGAGTCTTTGTGTTTGGATCTGTTTGCTCCTGTCGTAGAAGAAACTGAGGACCCGCAGGAATGTCCTTCCCTGTCACCTGGAGTCTGAAGTCTAGTGTGGACATAGAGCAGTGGGCTTCCAGGGAGGACTATGACCCCAAAGATTGTTTGGTTTCCAGGGTGACAGGCACAAGAGCAAGATCCTCTCTAGAGTCAGGCAGTTCATTCCCTCATCTGAGACTTTAGGGTTATTCCATGCTGAGAAAAAAAGCTGGACGTAGATGTGGGTGAGGCCTCCTCAGAAGTTTACCTCAGGGCTCCAAGCAGGGTAGGAATGCTGCCAGTCTGGTCTTAGCCATGAAGATACCGAATGGAAGACAGGAAGAGGAGGGAGAAGGGAGGGGCTTCCCCCTCCAGGCATCAAAGGCTTACGACCTTGATTGACAGCAGTCAAAAGTGTTCAGCTGCTTGCAACTGTCCACACTGCCAATGTGGGTGGGCATCCATCTCAAGAGTCAGGGAACATCTCAGTCGATGCCACATAGTGGAAGGTAAAAGTATGAACGGTGGCAGTGGTCAGGGTACTGAGTGGGGAAAGGGCTTGCCATGCAAATGAGGGGACCTGAGTTTGGAGCCCCCTAACTTCCATACAGCTCAAGACACATAGTGGGAGTGTCGGTAATTCTACTGCTCCTACAGGGAAGTGAGCGAGTGGTGGAGACTGGAGAATCCCCAGACACTCGTGGGCCATCTAACCTGGCATATGTAACCATAAACAACAAGGACAGATACCTGGAGTTGTTCCTTGGCTTCCGCATGTGTACTATGGCACTTGTCTGCATTCATACACATGAATGTGCTCTCTCCCTGTCCCTGCTTTCCCACCCCCCCCCATGTGCATGCACACACACACACACACACACACACACACACACACACACACAGAGAGAGAGAGAGAGAGAGAGAGAGAGAGAGAGAGAGAGAGAGAATGAGAGAGGAAGACAATACAAATCCAGCAAGATAAAAGTCATTTTGCATCTCCCTGACTTCTTACCCCGTTAGATCCCAAGTTGTCCCCCCTCACCCCCCATGCCCATACAGTGTGGTCATGGACAGTTGCTAGGCATGAACCACAGCTACCCTGGCCTGAGGAATTTGGCTGTTTCCAGCCTCAGAGATGAGTGGCCAAGATGAATAAGGGCATCCATTTGAGCCAAGTTGACTTCCCAGCCTCTCCTGCTCCCCCAGTGCCAGCTATGGGGCCCCATCAAACTCTGCTGGCCTCTACCGGACAGCCTGTCACATCATGACTATTGCTGGCCTTGCCTGTACAGGCTCGGTGGCTTTGCTGATGGGTTGATCCGTGGGCTGGCATTCTACAGACCTGCCAGACAGAACTTCAGGATGGGCTTGGTGAACACCCAGATGTCAATGATGTAGGAGGGGCCGTGGTCCATGAGAGTATCCTCAAGCCTCTATGCATGTACGCAAACCCCTGTCTGTGGCGCAGTCCACCCAGGGATGAGCATAACCTTACCTCAGGTCCATGCAGTGGGAAAGAGGATGGACTCCGACCCCAAAGACTTTGGCTTTGTAACCTTTTGTATGACTGGCCATTCCTTCCCGCTAAGAGCTCCAAGAGCCATGTCTCCTTCACAGACACCCTGAGGTTCTTCCTCTCTTTCAGAACTCCAAAGTCCTGGCCAAGAAAGAACTGGCTTATGTCCCAATCATTGGCTGGATGTGGTACTTTGTGGAAATGATCTTCTGCACACGCAAATGGGAGCAAGATCGGCAGACAGTTGCCAAGAGCCTACTGCACCTCCGGGACTACCCAGAGAAGTATCTGGTATGTAGGCTGCAATGTGCTGCCCGGCTCCTGTGGAATTATATGTGGCTACCACACGTAGGAGCCACTTCAGGACTCTGGGTGACCACAGAACTGTGACCTGGAATGACATGAGACCTGAGGACTTTGTGGGGCATGAGGTCACTTTGGGACTGACCTGGCATCAAGTGTGACTTTGAACTTCTTTGGGACTGTGGCCTCTGGTTGAGCTTGGGGTTGTGTGACCATGGGATTCTCCCGTGTGTGACCGTCATCCTTTGCTTTCCAGTTCCTGATCCACTGTGAGGGCACAAGATTCACAGAGAAGAAACACCAAATCAGCATGCAGGTGGCCCAAGCCAAGGGGCTGCCCAGCCTCAAGCACCATCTGCTGCCACGAACCAAGGGCTTTGCTATCACCGTGAAGTGCTTGCGAGATGTTGGTAAGGGTGCTAGCTAAACAGGGGATCTTTGAGGCATTAGATGGGACTTGGGACAAGAGGCAGGTAGGTGCAGGGTCTGGCTGGGCACCTCACTTTTCTACATCCTAGTGAATACTTCCCTCTGCTGGTCAGTGGCGGCACTGCACTGTGCGTGCCGAAAGTGCAGGATCCCTGGAGGACCCCTGAGATGGCCTGGTTGGTCATGGAGCTGCACTCTTTTGAGGCCATCTCTTGCTTGTCTATTGCTGACAACCACGGGCAGATGATCTGACCTGTACTCTAC
>JADRCD010223586.1:0-22211 GCA_019843815.1 Montemys delectorum
TGTGTGTGTGTGTGTGTGTGTGTGTGTGTGTGTGTGTGTGTGTGGATTGTATGGAATCTTTAACTTATTTTTTTAATCCTAAATTTGACCAGTAGATTAAATAAACATATGCTGTTCATAAGCTACCAGTCAAGACTTTCGCTGTCCAGAAAGCTCAAATTCCCTCCTAGTTGCTTTTCATGACTAATAGACTTACAGAGTTGGATACTCCTGCCTCAAGTGCTTGCTCTCCACTCACGCCCTCTTCACACTACTTCTTCCTAAGGTCACCGGTAGACAAGGTCTCAGCTGTCCCATCGCTGGTATGTTGTCAGTCTGGCCACTTGCCTATCCACAGACAAAGTTAGCCACCCCTTCATAGCCCTGTGCTTGCTTGCCTTTATTCTTGTCCTAGTTACTACTGTTCTTTATCATTCTGCCAATGCTCTGCTTTTTGCCTGTTTCTTAAATCTCTGGAGGTTTTATTCTTGGGCCACTTTTGGGTTTTTTTTACTCTAACCAGATGATCTCACCTCCCATAGTAACCACTGTACTATGCTAGCAGTTCAGCTTCCATCTTTATCTCCGGCTCTAGAGCTAAAGTTACACCTGCCAATTTCTCAAGTCTATTTCAGTGGCTTAACACAGCATGTCTAGACAGCCTATTCCTTTCTCTTTCCTGACTCTCTTTGCAGTTTGTGTTTTGACTCTGTTAATGTCATCTGGACTCATCCAAAGCTAGAAATCGTTTTATCTTCCACTGGATTGTTTGTTTGTTTGTTTTGCCATTATACTCTAGATCCAATTGAGTATTTTTATATCTTCAAAATGTTTTGAACTTGGCCTTTCATTCAAATAGACTTTTCTTATATATTTTTTTAATTTGTTTTTTTTTTGTTTGTTTTCTGCATTCTTGTTCTTTGTTTTGTTTGAGGTAGAGTCTCTCTGTTCCTGGATGTGTTCCTAGGTGGCCTCTGTGGCCTAGGCTGGCCTTGAACTCATGATCATTCTGCCTCTAACTTCCTGGCTTCATCAGATATTAATTAACCTTTATACCAGTCTAGCCCTACTTCTGTCTTTTGCTGGACTTGTCTTTCCCTTCCTGAGATGTTTATTAGACAAAACCTTGTCTGGTTCCCTTTTTCCTATGTATTATAAGCTTGAGTTTCAGTTCTGGGTCCAAGAAGTATTATCATCCAGATTTCTCTGCATGCCTCCTCCCACCATGCAGTTCACATTTATTTACAGACAAGACGACAGTCATTCTGCATGTACTAGGCTATTCTCAATCTCTGATTTTACTTATTTTCAGCTCCTGCCTGAAAATACCTAATCAGCAGTTTAAGTTTCAGGTTTTTCCCAGTGTTCCCTGTGCATCAGCTGGAGTATCCCTCAAATGGAGTATGTCAGGAAAGTGTCTTTCTTTATTCAGGATTAAATGCCAAGCACTTAGCATCTTAACACTGTACAGAGATACATAAATTGCTGCATAAGCGAAGAAAGTATGAGTGAACCTTTTAGCCTAACTGAAAATATGACTAGGAATGTGGGATTCCAGAATACCTGTTTAGGATGTTGCTGAGTCTGGAGAAATGGCTCAGCAGTTAAGAGCACTGCTTGCTCTTCCAGGGCCCAGTGTCATTTCCAAGTATTCACATGACAGCTCACGACAATCTATAACTCCAGTTACAGAGAATGAGATGCTCACATCTGGCCTCAATAGGCGCTGCGTGCACCTGCTACACATATACATGCATAATTTTTTAAAGATAATTTTCTTTTTCCATGTTAATGATAAAAATCCACATATCTAAAATGGTTCACCATCTTATACCAGGATAAATAGCAACAGCATTACCAACCCTAAAAATTATACTGAGTTCAGACTGTAGCTCAGTAGTTGAACATTTGCCTAGCATAGGTGAGGCCCTAGGTTTAATTCACTGTAACACCCAAAAGTTGTACTAATAAACATTATCAAACTATAATGTAAATTTAAAATATAAAAATGTATTTGATAGTTTCAGGTATTAAAGTACAGAAAGAAACTACACAAACTGGGTAGAAACAGTTTAATAAATGCTTGGCCTTCAGCAGGATTCCTTGTACATGGTTGTAATAGCAGGAGTTGTCAGTAGAAGTCATAGTGAATACAGTGTTAGTATGTGCAGGCCCTATTCTAAAAGCTTTACATAGATTATTTAGTCCTTATTAAACCTCTGTCAGAGAGAGATACATTAGCCCCATGCTAGAGATGAAGAAACTAAGGCAAGGAACAGGCTGAGCAACCCAAACTCATAGCTCTGAAATGTAAAATAAGTCTAGTCCCAGAGTTTGTGTTCTAGATAGATGCTCACTAAATAATTACCTGGTAGCAGTGGCAGTGTTTAATAGTGGAGCTAGGAGCTCTCTCTTTCCCTTGTTTTCTTCTGTCTTCATTTCATAAGTCTTTCCCCAGAGCAGTTGTACTAGGGTTCTCAAGGGGAATAACCCCGATATGATAAATATGTTATTAAAGGATTCATTGTATCAGATTATACAATAGGGGCTTGGCAGGCCAGCAATGACTTTCTATGTGTTGGAAAGACTGAGAAATGGGTCATTGCTCCTCCTTAAAAAGGGGTTCCTCATCAGTCCAGGTACAGCACTGAAGACCTGGACAATTCCCAGAGCGCTGCTGGCCTTTAGCTCCCACTGAAGCTGGGTTCTGTAGCTAGGCCAGAGTGTTAGTGGCAACAGCAGCAACAGAACAGATACATTGACCAACAAGAAGTGAAGGCAGGCAAGCAGGCAAGCAATGCTGCTTTTTCTTCAGACTTATTTATATCTGGGGTACCATCAGAAGGTGCTGTCTACTCTTGGGAAGTCTTCTCCCCCCAATTAATTCTTGGGAATGCCCTCATAGACCTGCCCAGAGGTACAACTCTTACTTCACATCTAGATTCAGTGAAGCTGACGGAATTAACCATCACAGCAAACACTATTAAAATAAAATATTGTTTTGATAATGTGAATGATAACCAGAAATTAAAGGAAATGAAAGTTCCTCAGAAATGTGCTATACATTTAAGAAAAAAGAAAAAGAAAAAAAAATCATTCCCCACTTGAAGGAGAAAATCATGATCACCTCTGAAGTGATTGTGGCAAATCATGTTTAGCATATGTAGGAACCAAATTCTCAAAGTCCGGTTGATGTCACCCATTTTGTGATAATGAGTCTTGCTTTTTATATATTCCTACTCAGTTCAAAATGGTGCTGTTATGGGCTGAAGCCATGACTTCATGGTTAAAAGCATTTGAGTTCAATTTTCAGAACCCATGTGGGTTGGCTTACAACTCCCTTTTAACTCTGGCTCTAAGGGATCCAGTTCCCTTTTCTGGCATCTGTGGGCACCTGCACAGAGATGGTACCTATAGAGAAAAGAAGGCTACACACATACACATAAGAAGCAATTGTTTCTAAAAGGGGATGTTTGTATACCATGTCATATTGCTACAGCTTTTTCCAAAAATAACCAAGACTTTTAACCTCTGAAGTACTCCATTTTGTCCTTTTATGTGTGTTTGTATGTAATTCACTATCAAAGAGTAAGGCCAGGGCCTTTGGAGTCTGTTTTCAAAAAGCTGCTGAATTAGTGCACAGCCACTGGGTGGTGCTGGTTCACCCTGCTGTATTCCATTCTTTTGCCTGTGCCCTTTTCTCATAAGCAGTTAGTGATTTTCCCTGAAGTTGTGCTGTATGGTTGAATCATTATAAGATTAGGCATGTAGGGAAGGGTTAGGAGGACCGTAATAACAAACAAAAACCTAGGATGCCTGCCTTCTTCTAAGCTGAAATTTTTTCTAAGTCAAAATTAGCATGGGCCTAGTTTCAAAATTATCCCATAGCCAGCCTGTGTCAAGACCCTTTCCAAAAAAATACCTTTCATTCTCCCAAACTGAGACCTAAAGGAACATCGAGACCCCAAAGCATAGAGCCTGCAAAGAGAGACTATGTGAAGCCATGGTTTTACATGCACAAAAAGTCTACATGCTGTGCAAGACCAAAGTTCTCAAACACATCAAAGCCATCTCTTCTTCTCTAGCTCTGGGTCCTACTTCTCTTTTACCCACACAAACAACTTTTTATAACGTAAAGGTAGTAGACAACTTTCTCACCCCCTCTAGTATTTCCCAACAAATCCACAACCAGATAAGATGCTCCGCCCATAAAGGACATGCCATTCAAGTAAGTAAGCTGCTCACTTAGGAACTGCCCAGTCAGCATTATGGATTATGTTCTCCGGTGTTTATTTTTTTAGTCAAATTGTTCTCAGCAGTCTCTTCTCTTACATTTGTTGGTGTGTGTGTGTGATGCTGTGGCCTGAGTGTGAAGGTCAGAGGACAACTTGCTTTCTTCTCTCGCCATATGTGTCTTGAGGATCAAACTCAGGTCCTCATTTTCAGTGGCATGTGCCTTTACCAGCTGAGCCATCTTTCTAGATGCTAATACTCCTTTTTTTTTTAAAGTGTATGATTCTGTATACATTTTTAAACAAATTTTATCAAAATTTTACAATAAAGTGAGAGACTGGTTTCACAACAGTATTGACAGCTCTTGCCTTTAAAGCAAAACTATACTGATACGATATTGAAAAATACAGTTTTTGTTATTCAGAGATACTGCAAAATACTTATTGCACATCAAGATGCTAAATGATGTACTATTGGTGTGCCTCTATCAGGGTCATTTGATGTCTGGAAATTGGTACAAAGTCCATCACTAGTCGCACATTTGTCAGCTAGAAGAAAATTTCCATCTGTTATGGAACAAAAGGGATCCTTCATAAAGTTGGCAACAGCAGAGATAGGGCGTGGTTCTCTTAGAGCTCTGAAGCCTCTGTCTCTCCAAGGTGAAAATGACACTTTTGGCCATGTCACAGGCTGCTTTGTCTCAAGTATGCAACCAAGGAATAACTCAAGAAAGTTCTACAAAAGAAGTTGCTGATGATAGAGTATACTGTTATTTTTAACAAAATCCCAAACATTTGATTTTCCCAAAAAGACTCAGGAGCCAGATGCTAGGGTCAAAGATACTAGTTCAGAGAGGCACAGAAAGCACCCAGCTGACCTTCCTCCTCAGCCAACATCCCCAAAAGAAAGAAAAGCTCTTTACACCTCGAAAGACCCTCAAACTGAATGTTCACTTCCTGTACATCTCTCTATCCTAATTCCTGACTCCCTCTTACTCTCTACGGTTTTGTCCCATATTTTTCCTTGTCAACTGGTTACTTGCTCCACTCTTGACCTATCCTATTTGTAGTAAATGGAAAACTCTTAGATTAAAGGTGTGTGTGAGGACTGAGCCATACCACAACTAAAAACAGGTTTTTTTCCAATAAATAACACAACCTTGGGGTTCACAGTCCAAATATCCTGCAACAATGTACATTTGTGGCAAGAATGACTAGAGAAGGGGACAAAAGAACATTCTAGAAATCGATGTGTTTTTTTTTTAATTTGGTGTAAAATGATATGTATCGAACGAGAAGTAATAATACATTTGCTGAGAAATTTTGACTCTGGGAATTGGGTTGAAGGGAGTAATTAAGAAATTTAAAATATTAGCACAAATATTCATTTCCATTTTCCTATAATGGAGAAAAATGAGAAACACACTAAGAGATCAACAATTTAAAAGTTATTAGGCTAGAGCAGTAGGATTACAAGTTTGGGGCCAGCTTGGGACAGATATGAAAAAAAAAAACTCTCTCAAAAAAAGTATTGTTATAACCTACACCAGATTAAATGCTGCTAATGCTACAAATACACATTACAAGTTATCATTACAGCAATAATAGAAACAAAAAGTTTGAGATATACATTTAGATACAAGTCACTGTAAAATGTTATATAGGAACATAGACACTTTATGCCCAGTGCTTTATGTGTATTTTGTGCATAAGTATAGCTCATTCTCAAACGTGGTAGTTCTGTATTGTTGTAGTGAAATTATAGGGCTTGGTTTATCAGAATGAACTTTAATGCACTGTTTTTATAGTGAGGCAAGCAAGGCCACTATTATGGCTCATGTCTGTATACCAGAACTAAAGAACAGGAGGCAAGAGGTCTTGAGTTCAAGGCTAGCCTAGGATGATCTCTGGAAGAAAAGCAAACACACTTACTTCAAAACACTGAGTCAGGAAATGTTCTTGTGGAAGTAAAATATACAACTGGGAATCAGGAAGAGTTTTGTTTTTTTTTTTCAATTATAGCAAAATCTTAAGTTTATGCCTTAAAATTTAATGGTGTTATTGTTTGGGTCATAAATGTCTCCCAAATGTTAAAAATTTGGACCTCACCATCTAAGTGCTTTTGAGAACTGATAGACTGTCTAGAAGATGGGACATAGCGGAAGGGATCTAGATTCCTGGAAGCATTTGCTTGAAGGAAATACGCAGACATCAAAATCACTTCTCTGACTTGCTGCTCCCTGTACTCCACTGTGATATGCAGCTAGGCTCCAACCCTATTTCCCCAGCCATAACAGAAACAACTTTGCTCCGTCACTCACCTCTTCCACCACATAACATTCTGCCTTGCTTCAGAACAAAATAAAACAAAAATATACTGACACCTCCAATTCTAAACCACAATAAAGGTGATTTCAGAGTGACGGCACGTTCCTGTAATCCTAGCACTTACAAAGTAGAAGCAGGAGGGATGTTCAGGAGTTCAAGGTCGGGCCAGTGAGATGCTTCACCTGGCACAAGTGCTTGCCCTGCATCTTAGTTAAGATGTCTACTCTCATTTCATCTTATATTTACATATCCCAGTCAGTCATTGAAGGAAGGTGGGGCAAGAACTGAAGACAGGAACTTGAAAGCAGACACTGAAGCGGAGACTGTGGAGAACTGCTGCTACACGGTTTGTTCTCTGTGGCTTTTGCTTACTCTTCCTTCCTATACTATCTAGGATCCACGCCCAGGGATAGAACTGCCAAAGTGGGCTAGACTCACGCATACCAGTCAATATTAAGAAAAGTCCCTAAAGACTTGCCTATAGGCAATGTGATGGAAACATTTTCTCAGTTGAAGTTCTTCTTCGAAAAAAACTCTGACACTGACAAATTGAGAGGAAAGCTAGCCAGGATATCCTGGAAACCTGATAAGCTAAATTTGACCCCAGGAACTCCTCTTGGAAAGAAAGACCTGACCTCTAAAAGTTGTCCTTTGACTTATGTATGTATACTGTGGTACACATACACATCACTAAAAACCACAACAATAAAAATTTTGAAGGAGCTAATGGTCATTCTCAGCTGCATAATGAGTTCTTAGAAGACACCAGAAAATTGAAAGACTTCCTATGCTCATGGATCAATAGGATTATTATTGCGAATGGATATCCTACCAAAGTCTACAGATTCAATGCAATTCCCATCATAATTACAACACAATACAGAAATTGAAAAAGTCTTCAACTTTATATAGAAACACAGGCACACACATACACACACACACACACACACAAATAGGCTATCTACGACAATCCCAAATAATATAACAACTTAGATATATCACTATCCCAGATTTCAAGCTGTACTTCCATGCTATAGCAATTTTTTTAAAAAGCTAGGTATTGGCATAAAAACAGACATGTTTATCAATGGAATAAAGTTGAAGACCCTGGCATAAGTCCATACACCTATAGAAACCTAATTTTTTACAGAAAAAAAATACTTTTTTAAAAGAGAAAAGACAATATCTTCAACAAATGGTACAGGTAAAATTGGATGACTACATGAAAAAGAATGAAAATAGATCAGTATTTATCACCTTATATAAAACTCAACTCCAATGAATTAAGGACTTTAACACAAAACCAGATACAATGAATCTGATAGGAAAGAAAGTGGACAATAGTCTTAAAGTCATTGGCACAGAAAAAAAGACTTTGAGCAAAATGACACAGGCACTAAGAACAATTAACCAATGGAACCACATAAAATGAAAATCTTCTGGTTAGCAAAGGACATGGTCATTCAAGCAAATAGAAGCCAAGCCTACATACAGGATGGGAAAAGATCTTTACCTACTATATATCTGATAGAGGCTTAGTATCTAAAATATATAAAGAACTATAATACTGACCATCAAGAAAACAAACAACCTGATTTAAAAATATGGTTCAGAGCTAAGCAGGGAGTTCTCAAAAGAGAAAACACAAAAACACTTAAAAGAAATTTTCAACATCCTTATCTATCAGGAGAATACAAATCAAAACTACTTTGAGATTTCATTTTGCATGAGTTAGAATGGCTAAGATTAATAAAGCAAATGACAGTTCATGCTGGTGAGGATGTGGAGAAAGGGAAACCTATCCATTGCTGGTGGGACTGCAAACTTGTTCAGAAAACTATGGAAATCAGTCTAGCAGTTTCTCAGGAAGTTAGAAGTCGATCTACTTCAAGATCCTGCTATACCTCAAGGACTCTACATCGTCCTACAGAGATACGTGTTTATCAAGGTCCGTTGCTGCTCTACTGATAATAGCCAGAAGTTGGAAACAGCCTAGATGTCCATAAACTGATGAATGGATAATGAAAATATGGTACTACACAATGGAATATTCAACCATTAAGAAAAAAATGAAATTATGAAATTCACAGGTAAATGGATGGAGCTAGAAAAAAATAAGCCTGAGTGAGGTAACCCTGACCTAACAAGATAACTAATGTATGTTTTCTTTTATATGTGGGTTTTAGCTTTAAGTCTTCAATACGCTTGCAGCAATCCAAATAGCCACATAGATTAGGTACCTAGTAAGTGACTGGGAGGAGCAATGGATCTCCCAAGGAAGGGGAAATAGAATATAGTTATGAAGAGACAAAGGGGAAACTGAAGTAGGAGGATTAAATAGGAGAATGGAAGAGAACAGTAAAGGGTGAATATAGGAGAGTCAGCTAACACTGAGGTCATTTGAAAAAACCATATAGAAATGTACTACTGTAGAGGCTTCCTAAAGTATACACTTATGTGAAGGGGATCCGGATGGAATCTCCAAATAATAGGAGCGAATGTGGAGATCTCTGATAGCGCCAGGACTAGCAGGTAATCTACGAGAGGCAGGAAGGAAATCTAGTTCAGCACAGCTTAATTAGCTGATGCTGCTTCAAACTGTTAAAATGTGTCCCCAAGCAGTCTATTGTAAACATATTTAAGCACAGCACAATTTGGGGGAAAAAAAAAAAGTTTCCTGGTGTAATACAATCTCCTGTGCACAAGGAGGCATAATTACATCACAGCTCAAAGTACATGTCACTTCTTCCATGAAGATGGGCTCTAGAAATGTTATACTTGTGTTATCTTAAGGTCCTAGGGAAGGATCTGGCATAGTCTCAGTCATATAGATAGCATAAAGGTTATATGAGCTGTCACCTCTTATCCTTATTATAAAAGCTTAGGGGAGCCCCTGACCATCGAGATAATGCAAAGGTCATAGCCACCTCCAGTCCGGGTTCTGGAGGCTTGATATGGATTGGCCCTACAGATAATGCAAAGTTTCCAGTTATCAATTACCTCCATTCCAAGCCTTCTCAGTGTTAAAACAGGTTATACATCTTTTTCCCTTATAAAAACAACCTTGTATTCATCTATCCAACAAATAGGATTTTAAACAATAAGCTCTGAGTGACCACAATGCATCTGTGACCAAAACTCAGTATGTCTGAGCTCCAGACGCTGAAACCCACCTGAGGAGACAGCATTTTATGGTTGGGACTCAGGGGTCTATTCTCCTGGTGTCTGGTGTCCATCTGGGTGAAAAGTAAATTATTCTTGAGGTGCTATGTTAGGGACCATAACTGTCAGTGAGAAAACAGTCCTCACTTCAAAGAGGAAGGTAAGGTATTCTCATGGTCTGAGAACTCAGATTCTGGCTACCCTAAATTCTATGTTCCAGTGTTGCAGCAGTTTTATAGTAACAGAAAAAGAAAGTCAGAAATCAAGGTATTTTTTAAAGTAGTGTTGGAAACATCAGGCAGCTGGGCTACAGCAAATAGGGAAATCTGGATAGGCCTTGGATGCTATGTGTCAGCAATTTTAGTCTTTTGGTTGGTAAACATTAGGGGGTCTATTTGTACATTGCATAATTTTTACCTAACACAAAGATGTCAGCTTACATACAACAGAGGGAAATAAATGGCTACTAACTATGAATTTGCAACATTGTAAAATCTCCATATCAATGAAGTTCTAATCAGTCAGTCACCCTTCATAGTCAAAGCTTTTTCCTAGGGATTTTTTCATTAAGAAAAACTTTGAAATGATTTGAATGGAAATAGAATCAGATCACTTTCACCTCTCCCTTTCTTCCTTCCCAACTACTTTCCCATTTCCCCCAATCTCAAGTTGATATTTATCCTTAATGGCAGACAGACAGACAGAGAGAAAGAAAATTAGAAGAAAGAAAGAAGGAAAGAAAGCAAGAAAGACAGAAAGAAAGAAAAAGAGAGAGAGAGAGAGAGAGAGAGAGAGAGAGAGAGAGAGAGAGAGAGAGAGAGAGAGAGAGAACAGGGTGCATGTAAAATAGTCCTACTTCTCAAGGCTTTATCAAACAACCTTGGTGTTACTTGTCCCTCACCCTGCTTCTCCCTCTGTATTGACCTCCTTCCTCCTCAGTTGGATTCCCCTTTCCCATTTATTCCATTTCCCACTTCTAATTGCCAGTGTCCTGCTGGCCCCTCTCAAGTTCCTGTCCCATCTATGATCCCTTTATACTTTCCCTGTTTCTGTTCTGTGGTTACTCCATGTCATATAATCACGTCTGAAGATATGGGCCTAGGAACTGCAGGTGAGGAAGAACATGCACGCTTGCTCCTTTTTAGTTTGGGTTGCCTCATTCAACACAATCTTTTCTAGGTTCATCTATTTACATGTAAGTTTTGTAATTTTGTCTTTCTTTACCACTAAATAGTATTCTATAGTGTATATGTAGTATATTTTCATTATCCATTTAATTGTTGAAGTACATTTAGATAACTTCCATTTCCTGGTTATTTGAATAGGGCTGAACAGTATCTGTGGAGTAGGATGTTGAGTCTTTTGTGTCACAGAGTGATATAGTTTTGTCGTATGGTAGGTTTGTTGTGTTTTATAAAAAGGAAAGAAAGAACCAGGATATGTTTGGTAGAGGTGCTTCTGAAGACTCATGCTGAGGCATCCCTTCCCCCTGAGGTACCAGCCACTATGATGGATATAGTATGGAACAGAGTTTATTTAGGACATTGGGAGGGGAGGTGAAGGAGTAGAGGCGGGGGGGGGGGGGGGGGGAGGGGGAGAAAAGGGGGGGGGGGGGGGGGGGGGGGGGGAGGGGGAAAGGAAAAAGGAGGTAGAGGAAGGAGGGAGAGGGAGAAGGAAAAGGAGGAGGAGGAGGAGGAGGAGGAGGAGGAGGAGGAGGAGAAGAAGAAGAAGAAGAAGAAGAAAAAGAAATGAGTGAATTGTGAAATGGACTAGGATCTAAACAAAGTTTTCAGTAGAAAAATAAAAATCATTAAGAAATACCTCATAAGATATTCATCATCATTAGGAAATAGGGAAATACAAATTAAAACAACATTGCGATTTTATCTCACCCCAGTTGTACCAGCTATATGATGGATATAGTATGGAATAGTTTATTTAGGGCATTGGGAGGGAAGTTGAGGGAGTAGAGGCAGGGGTGGGGTAGGGAGAGAGAGCAATGTCTAAGAGCAACAAAACAACTGTTTACAAATGCTGCCCATGTTGTTGGAGAAAACAACCCCCTCATTCACTGCTGGTGGGGATGTAAACTGCTACAGCCACTCTGGAATTAGTATGGAGAATTCCCAGAAATTATTTTTTCCCTTAATGTGTTAATTTATTCATTTTAACATCTCAATCACTGACCCCCTCCCAGTCGCCCTCACACAGTCCCTCCCACTTTTCCTCTGAGAGGATGCTTTCTTTGCCCGGATCCCCAAATCCTGGCACATCAAGTATCTGCAAGGTTAGGTGCATCCTCTCTCACTGAGGCCAGTTAGGGGAATGGATTCCACAGACAGACAGACAACAGCTTTAGGGCAGCCCCAATGCAGTTGTTGGAGGACCAATATGAAGGCCAAGCTGTAGTGTGTATGTGTTGGGGGCGGGGGGGGGGGGCTCCAGCCCATATGTGCTCTTTGGTTAGTCTCTGAGAGCCTCCAAGATCTAGGTTAGTTGGCTACGTTGGACTTCCTGTGGAGTTCCTGTCCCCTTCCAAGCCCTCAATCCTTTCCCTAATCCTTTCATAAGAGTCCCCAAGCTCTATCTAGTATTTGGCTGTGAGTATGTTTTTGCTTCGGTCGGTTGCTGTCCTTTCAGAGAACAGTTATGCTAGGCTCCTGTCTGCAAGCATAACAGGGTATCATCAATAGTATCAGGAACTGGAGCTCGTCCATGGGATGGGTCTCAAGTTGGGCCAGAGTTCTGATCAACTGTGGGATCTGGAGATGCTGCTCAAGGTTTCAGGTTTGTGGGACAAGGGCTCTTTCTGCTGAGCGAGCTTACCAAAGCCTATCTTTTAATGTTGCTGAGGACTCGCTAGCTCTGGAAGTTGGTGTTACGAATTCCCTCTTCGAATGTGTCAGAGGCTGGAAAGCTGGGGAAGAGCTGCAAAACTGAGGCAGTGAAAGCTGTGCTGTGCGAGAATCCCGCATGCGCTTTTTCTTCCATGGGAGTCTCTTCTCACGGGAGACTTCCCCCTTGATATCGTTATGGCTGTCTACTTAGTAGTTTCTTGCTGATCGCATCACTAACTTAGTCTTATGTACAAATTAAGCCAAGACTTCCCATCTAGTCCCTTACCCCCTTCTAATTTTTAGGGGGAAAAAGACTCAAAAATTTACTTTTAAAATTTAGACATCGTTTAACGGAATTTCTGTTTTTAAAAAAATACGTTTTTAAGGGAACTAATGAAAGATGAAAAGCATAAAATGAAAGTGAAACTCAATGTGAAGAACTTTGTGTAGAAGCTTAAATGTGTAGAAATGCAAAAAAAAAAAAAAAAACTAAAACACGCTCAGTAGCACAAATGTTTTTTGGTTTGGTTTGGTTTTCTGAGACAGGGTTTCTCTGTGTAGCCCTGGCTGTCCTGGAACTCACTCTGTAGACCAGGCTGGCCTCGAACTCAGAAATCTGCCTGCCTCTGCCTCCCAAGTGCTGGGATTAAAGGCGTGCACCACCACCGCCTGGCACAAATGGCTTTTATTATAAAATACCTTACACTGTCATTTTAGGTGAGACAATTAACTTATAAATTGATGACTTGAAAACTGATGGCAGTAGATCAAAATTCCTGCTATGTAATTTTCTATGCAACTATTTCTGTGGTAATATGAGTACATGTATTTTAGAATCTAAAATCTAAAATCAAAGCTCTTCACTATTTGTTTTGGAAAAGCATTCTTAAACAGGTAAAACACTGGTTCTTTCAGACTAAATACGTGGTTCATGACTTCTTTCATATTAGTGTGAAGACACGGCTTCTACGTTTAAAGGTGCATCCCTCTTACCTACTGCTAACAGAGGCCTATTCGTTTTGATCGCTTACTCTGTTTCAAGCCTTTATGTTTTCCATAATTAAAGGCAATTTACTTAAGTGCCCAACGTCTCCATTACCAAATAGGTTCCTGTTTCCCAGGAGGCCTATCAAAGGAAAGTCTGAGGAAAACATAGCACCCAAGCATCTGTGACCAGTCAGCCCGCCTGGAAGTGAAGCCGCATTTCAGGAAGCGACACTGAGAGGCAAGACGAAAGACAAGGTCGCTCACCACCACAGACTCATCATGACTCACCAAAAGTCCCTCACCAAACCTATGACTCAGACAGAGAAAACACCTAGTGAAAGATGGATGTGTCCTGATTTGTGGTTTGTGATTGTAAAAAGCAGAAATTCAGAGTAAAACCCAATGTGGTTTCTATATAGTTCCATAAGCAAGAAAGTCATATATTTATATAGGTCAGTGATTATTGAGTCCATACTAAAGATTTAAGTATCTTGTATATTAAATATCTACTAAGCCTCTGCGTTAACACCAGGCTAATATAGTTAAGGCAGCCAACTTAACTCAATTGTTAATCATTTTAATTACTAGAGATACTTTTAAAGAATTTTATAATTTTTAATTGGGGGATGAGGGAATGGGGAGGGATATGCATGTGAGAACGGGTGCCCTCAGAGGCCAAAGGCTTCAGATCCCCTGGAGCTAGTTACAGGCAATTGTGAACTGCCTAACTCAGATGCTGGAATGAGCTCAGGTTCTTAGCAAAAGCCGGACCGACGCTACACTTCTTATACAGGGGCTGCAGATCTCGGCTCCAGTCCTCGTGATTACGCAGCAGGCATTCTTAACCACAGAGCCACGCCCCAGCCCTCCAGACTGTTCCTTTGTTAGTTATTAGTTTTTAGATGGCGTCCCATATAGCCCAGGCTGGCCTCTAACTCCCTGTGCACCAGAGGCTGGCTCTGAACTCCTGATCTTCCCCACTCCAGCCTCCTGAAGGCTAGGATTAGACTAGGATCCTTTATAAAGCAGATTTTAGGTCTGCAGCAAGATTGAGCAGCAGGGACAAAATATTCTCTTCTCACATATATCTGTGTGCAGGGACTCCCCATTCATCAATATCATCAGGTGAGCATTTAAGTACATTTTTTTTAAACCTACATGGACGCTTCATTACATTAGGGCTCACACTTGGTGGTGTACATTCTGTGGGTTTGAACAAATATGTAATTACCTATTTAATGTAAATTTTTTTACACATTTACTATGTAAAGATTACATTTTCCAGAATACTTTCACAGTCCTAAGATAACCCTATTTATCCCTTCCCCCTCAACTGGCAATCAAACCTACTTTCTGTCTTCACAGTTTTACCTTTTCCATAGTGTCTTTTATTTGGAACCGTAAGGTATGCAGCCTTTTATGAAGTGCCCTCCCCATCTTTTCATGGCTATGTTCCTTTCTACTTAGCCCTGACAGTGTCCTGTAGTTGGTGCATCCCGGGTGTTTTCTATGTGCGTGGACTGAAGAGCTCCCTGGTGTCCTCAGGTTTTGACAATTATGTATAATGTAGATGCCTATATGTGTGTTTTGGGTTTGGTTTTGGTTTTTACCACCTTTAGGTAATTTCCAAGAAGTACAACTGCTAGATCAGGTATTTTGTTTTGTAAGAAACTGCCAAACTGTTTCCCCGAGTCAGTCATCATTTTGCAGTCCCACCAGCAGGGATGAGGTTTTTCCTCTGGTTCCATGGCCTCCGGTGTGTGGGCAGTCCTAACTGGTGAATGTGGGTATCTCACTTTAATTCACATGTGAGTGAGGATATTTTTCCTAGATATAAAATTCTGCATAACTTTCCTAGATTCAAAATTCATATAAAGCTCATTCCCCCTACCCTTGGGCTTCATTAATGCCTTCAAGTAAGTCAGTGACGATTGTTACCTTTCTTGCTACCTGCTTGCTCTCTCTTTAAAGGTCTTTCTTTAATCTCGGTTTTCAATAGCTTATTCATGGTGTACCTAAGTGTGGCTCTCTTCGAACTTATATCATTGTGAACTTGCCAATATCTTGTACATTTCACCTAATTCGAAAACAACTTGGCCATTATTGCTTCAAATGTCCTATCTTCTTCCTTACCCTTCTAGAACTAATTATATGTATGTTGAACCTTTACTGCCACCTATATCTAGTAATTTGGGGTATATTCTGGACATAGTGAATAGCACTATGCTGTGGAGATTCCAAACTTTGTTACGTGTTCTCAAGAATATGAATTTTGTGTTAGTGGTAAACAGCTGGCATGGTGGAACTGAACCCCCAGACTCCACCTTCTCTCTGTTCAGGTTCTAGCCTTATGTGGGTTGCTTACTCTGCCTCGCCTGTATTATGTAGAGCTGAGGTTTTCAAAACAGAGTTCTTCCTGCTTCCCACCTAGGCCTCCCTACTTTCTGAAACATGCTCCTTCATGGTTCAGTTGCTGTTGTCTCCAAACGAATCCTAACAGTTAACCCATAAGAGTACAGTTTCTGAATTTTGCATTCCCTTGGCAAGTTGAACACTATGCTCAGTCAACAAAAAAAAAAAAAAAAAAAGAAAAGAAAAAAGAAAAGCTAACATCACCTCTGCTTACTAGTGGGGTTGACTCCTGTCCATTTCCTGCTCAATTTGCTTGTTTTCAATGGCTTTTGAATAGTTCTTTTTTACATTTTGTCTGAATGTTATATGTGTCTTCTGAAATGGTTGATCTAATACCTCTTCATTGCTATCATACTTTATAATTTATTTAAATTAAATTCATTTTTAAAACTTTTTAAAAGAATTATATATTCACTTTATGTATATGAGTACACTGTAACTGTCTTCAGACACACCAGAAGAGGGCATTGGATCCCATTACAGGTGGTTGTGAGCCACCATGCGGTTGCTGGGAATTGAACTCAGGACCTCTGGAAGAGCAGTCAATGCTCTTAACCGCTGAGCCATCTCTCCAGCAACTTTTTATTGCTTCTTTGTGGATTTCACATCTTGCACCCACTTCCACTCATTTCCCCTTCCCTTCATATCTGCCCCCTGCTCCTCAAAAGAAAAGAACATAAAATAGAGTTTTAAGAAAAGAAGTCTCATCATGGAAGCTATAGTGTGTCATGGTGTGTCTGCCCCACAGTATACCCCTTTGTCCAAACTTCTGTACTTGCAAATGTTCTTTGCAATAAGCCCTTGGTCTTTTTGAGGCCTCTGGTTTCTGCTACACTATCAATACGGGTTCTTCACAGGGACTCCTCTTAGATATCCTCTTTTTGACCTGTGCCTTGGAGATCCTGTAGCTTTGGATCTACAGGGCCAACCCCTTCACTCCCTCCAGCAGTTCCTAGATGGGGTAGATGTTGGGGTGGGCCAACTCAAAGCTTTGGATCTGAGCCTGAGAGGTAGCAGCCCAGATCATGGACATCTGCTTGGCCTTTGGTAGTAATTCGAGCCACAGAAATCAGCACAGACCCCAGTTGTAGCAGGACCATGGACACAGACGTGGTCCTTGGCTGCAGCCTGGGCCTCCGTATATCTGCCTATTCTTCATCACCATCTAGTCTCCAGTTCCACCTTTCCCCAGGGTGTGTGAACCCCTCAGCTTCACGTTCTCTTTCATCTTTACCACTTACTCTGTCCTTCCCATCTCTCCACCACACATTTGTCTATTGTAGTGGTGCCAATGACAGTTGCTTAGATGTCTTACTTCCGGCTATCCCAGGAGACGGGACTGGGACAGGTGCTTGGGTGTCTCAATTCATCATTTTAAAAGATAAATCGACTTCAAATGTAGATGTCTGTTGTTATTTATTACTTATTTATGCCAATTCTGTTGCTTCCGATTCACATACACTTTAATTTTCTTTTCTATTCTTTTTCTTTTTCACACAAAGCCCTCAAAAAGCCTGCTCACACGTTAGTGAGCCCTATCTAGTTTGTCTGGACCAAAAAATCAACAAGAGACTATAGAGCAAAATCAGCTAGAATCTGATTTTATGCAACTCGCAACTGCTTATAACTCCAGTTTCAAGGAATCTAACATCCTCCTATATCCTGTGGACACCTTCACTCATGCATACATATCTCTACGCTTGCACACACACACACATACACACAAACACACACACATATACACAATTAAAACTAAAATAGAAGGCAGATGGAGTAGAAGTTGGGGGTTAATATAATAAAAACATGCATGAAATTATCTAATAATTCAGAAAATATTATATTAAAAAAGAAAATAAGAGACCAGAGAGATGGCTTAGAAGTTAAAGGCTCTTGCAGAGAGCTTGGGTTAGATTCCCAGCACCTACCTGACAGCTCACAACTATCTGTAACTCTAGTTCCATGGATTCTATGCCTTTTTATGGTCCCTGTAGGTATCAGACATGCATGTAGTACACAATTAAACATGCAGACAAAAATTCACACAGCTGTAAATGAAAATATGTCTAAATAAATGAGCAAATTCAAAAAGATTGAAATAACTTCCTATATCCTATCTATCCACAACACAATAAAACCTAAAATTGGAAGCAAATAAATCTCTTTTAAATATACAGGGTCATGGATATTAAACAACTCCTCACTGAATGATGAATGGGTCAAAGAAAAATCAAAAAAGAAAGGGGGGGTCATTGATTCACGGAGCTAAATGAAATGAAAATACAACCCAACAGACGCTCTGGTACACTGAAAACAGTGCCATGAGGGAAGTTTATAGCTCTGTGTGCCCATATTGAAAGAGAACAAATAAATGAGGTAATGATGCAACTCCAGAATTTAGAAAAACAAGACCAAAACAAGTCCAGTAGACAGCAAGAAATTAAAGTCGTGGCAGAAATTAATAAAATAGAAACAAAGCAATACAAATGGTCAATGAATCTAAGAGCTGGTTGTTTGAGAAGAAAAGCAAAACTGACAGACCCTTGCCCCAGCTAACCAAGATAGGGATACAAACTCATAGAACCAGAAGTGAACAGAGAAACATTACAACAAACTCCAAAACAATTCAAACTATTCATAAGGGAATATTTTAAAATCCTGTATTCCATTAAGCTGGAAAATTTAAAAGAAATAATGGATTTCTAGATTCACCCAAACTACCAAAATTAAACCAAGAAGAAGTCAACAACCTAAACAGACCCATAACAAGTAAGGAGGTTGAAATAGTAGTAAAAAGTCTCCCACATTAAAAAAAAAAAAAATCTAGGTCCAGATGAGTCACAAGAGAATTCCACATTCAAAGATTTGTGTCAATCCTCAACCTATTCCAAAATAGAAACAGGAGAACACTCCCAAATTCCTTCCATGAAGCCAGTATCATTCTAATACTGAAAATAAGTAAGAAAGAAGGAAAACTACAGGCCAATATCCCTGGTAAATGTAGACTCAAATACGCTCAAATAAAACGATTGCCAATGAATACAGTCACACAAATCACTAATAAAGATGAACCACATAAATCGACTTAAATACAAAAATTGCATCTCAACAGATGCAGAAAAAAAAAACCCTTTGGCAAAAATCCAAAATGCCTTTGCTAAAAGACACAGAGGAAGTAGGATTCATAGTTCATCTTAATAAATGCTATATGTGAGAAACCCACATACAGCATCAGGCTAAATGGAGGAAAACTTGAAGCATCTCCCTGAAGCCGGGAGTGAAATGAGATATCCACTCTTCCCATTCTTTTCCAATATTGTGCTCAGAGCAGCAGCCAGAGCACCAAGGACATTAAAATAACGTGACTAGGAAAAGAATAAGTCAAAGTATCCCTATTTGCAGATGACATGATATCACAGTTTTTCCTTGTCCTGAGTTACCCTTTGCTTCTATTCCTGTGGCTGAGTGAGTAGAAATATAAGCTATTTTTTCAAGGTTGCAGACATTTCTGGGAACATGTCCAGGTATCCCATTCAATTATTCTCTTCTTATTAGTGAAGATTTTATACAGTTCTTTTGGAAGTTTGCACAGTAAGTTTCTGAATTAAAGGAATTTGAATTCACATACAGTGGCATTATTTGAAAAGAAAACGAAATTGTCACAGTGAGACGTGTCTTAGAGACAATGAGACCACTGCAAAGGAAGCGGAAGAGCCATAGAGTCTACTCAGTTCAACAACTGCTATGTGACAAGCCATGTTTGCCTGAGGGAAAACCCTTTGGAATAGGCAGTTCACAGCTTTTTTAAAAACAGCTTTATTGGGTCTGGGGATGTAACTCAGTTTGTAGAGGACCTGACCAGCCTTCGTGAACCCTGGGTTCCATCCCTAGAATCACATAAACCAGGTGTGGTACTGCATATCTATAATTCCAGCACCTCAGAAGTAAGGGCAGGAGGATCAGAAATTCCAAGCTCACCTTCAGCAAGTCCACCCTGGCATATACGAGCCTCTGCCTCTGTAGGGAAAAAGATAGAAAGACATCAGCTTTATTAAGATATACAGGTCCAGGGTCCCTAGTCAGAACCTGAAATCTTAAATACTCCAAATTAGTTTGTTTCAGTTTTTTTTGTTGTTGTTGTTGTTGTTGTTTTACATCATAGATGGAAACTGCACTTGACCTCATGACAAGTTTTAGTTAAAGCCCAGGCACATGAAAAACATAGTGTCAAATGACCTCTGACCATGTGTACAAGGCATAGGCAATCACATACCACTGACTTTGCCATCATCGGCACGGGGTTTCTTTTTGAGTTTGCAAAGGGCAATACTTATCATGGGACATTTGAGAACACAATAAGTCCTACTAACTGAAGTAATCTGTAAGTCATTCCCATAAAGTTAGTTATTTACCATGAGGCATCGGGTTTTCCTTCTCCCTCCTGGTTGTCCTGTGCATCTCCCATGTATATTTGTGTCAGATATTGTTTACAACACTGTATTGACACTGCTGTTACCTAACAACCATCTGCCCACCCTGCCCTCCTTCCTGAAGATATGCGCTTAACTTTGTGTCTGGGCTCTTAGGTCACTACCTGGAATACAATAGATACTCAACATATGCATATTGAATAAATAAATGGCTGTGCTGGAGGAATAACATCACCAGATTAAATAAACAAGTTATGCCTATAAAAACTTAAAGGGAAAGGTTTTGGAAACATATATGAGTCTATAAAACAGATTTTCTTTTTTAGTTTTGCGCTTCGAATGGCAAATTCTTTCCAGACTTTCAAAAGATATCTCCATAATAAGCCATTTTCTAATGGAGTTCTTGGCTGAAGAGGTCCCCTAGGAACCTTCAAACAACCCAGGATATTGCCAGGGCTGTTGTTTGTTCTGCACAAACTGATGAAAAGCCCCTACGGCTGAAGATACATAAAAATGCATGCATCATTGAACACAGAAAAGTCAAGTAGGTTCCTACTTAGAGTCTTAACATTCATAGTACTGGAAGGCACTCCATGTGCTACCAAAGGATAACACCAATACAGATACAAACCCTTCCTTCTACAATGGTGACCTGCCTGAAAGATATTTCTCTAAACCTACTTTATTTAGAGTTCTTAAATGCTTTAACCTCCCTCCCTTCCAGCCCACTGACCAGAGGTGGGAGAGAAAGAACGTTAAAGCAAATAAAAAGTCTGTCTGACAAAAACTTCAAGTCTCTGAAGAAGGAAATCCAAGAAGATCTCAGGAGATGGAAAGATCTCCCATGCTCATGGATTGGCAGGATTAATATAGTAAAAATGGCCATCTTGCTGAAAGCAATGTACAGATTCAATGTAATCCCTATCAAAATTCCAACTCAATTCTTCACAGACTTAGAAAGAGCAATTTGCAAATTCATCTGGAATAACAAAAAACCTAGGATAGCGAAAACTATTCTCAACAATAAAAGAATCTCAGGTGGAATCACCATCCCGGACCTTAAGCTGTACTACAGAGCAATTGTGATAAAAACTGCATGGTATTGGTACAGTGACAGGCAAGTGGATCAATGGAATAGAAGTGAAGACTCAGAAATGAACTCATGCACCTATGGCCACTTGATCTTTAACAAAGGAACTAAAACCATCCAATGGAAAAAAGACAGCATTTTCAACAAATGGTGCTGACTCAACTGGCAGTTACCATGTAGAAGAATGCAAATCAATCCATTCCTATCTCCTTGTACAAAGTTCAAGTCCAAGTGGATCAGGGACCTCCACATAAAACCAGGTACACTGAAACTAATAGAAAAGAAAGTGGAGAAGAACCTCGAGCACATGGGCACAGGGGAAATTTTCCTGAACAGAACACCAATAGCTTATGCTCTAAGATCAAGAATTGACAAATGGGACTTCATAAAATTACAAAGCTTCAATAGAACAAAACAGCAACCAACAGATTGGGAAAAGATCTTTACCAATCCTATATCTGAGAGAGTGCTAATATCCAATATATACAAAGAACTCAAGAAGTTAGACTCCAGAGAATCAAATAACCCTATTAAAAAGTGAGGTACACAGCTAAATAAAGAATTCTCAACTGAGGAATACTGAATGGCTGAGAAGCACCTAAAGAAATGTTCAGCATCCTTAGTCATCAGGGAAATGAAAATCAAAACAACCCCCTCACACCAGTCAGAATGGCTAAGGTAAAAAACTCAGGTGACAGCAGATGCTGGACAGGTTGTGGAGAAAGAGGAACACTCTTTCATTGCTGGTGGAATTGCA
>JADRCD010223587.1:0-31290 GCA_019843815.1 Montemys delectorum
GCTCCAGGGGACGACATATTTATTTGCTATCTAAACAAAAACAAAGGCGGGGCCTGGAGAAAGGGCAGCGCTCCCTTCAACAGAGCAGCCAGCTAAATTCTCATGATGTCAGACCCAGAGAGGGTTTCCAGGGGCAACAACCCATAACTGTCTCTGTCACAGAGCAAAAAGTTGAGAAGAATACACAGGCTCCAAGAGGGGGTATGCACTGGAGGGTCCAAAACTAACAAGCGCAAAGATTCCCTTGACCTCTTGGGGTCAGTGCTTGGCAAGTTGAAGAGAAAAAGCAGGGTGGCTGGTGTGAGGGGACATTTGCAGACTTGGTCCCCAGTGTCAGAAGACCACTAGCTCGTCTAGTTATGCTCTCATCGAGTTCAAGAAACTCATGGGGTCAAAATCTTAAAGTCATGAAAGGAATGTCGGAAAAGTTGAGTATTTTGCAGCTATAAGCGATGAGTTAATCCTACATTGCAGAGGGTGGGGTGGGGGATCCATTTAGATCAGGGGTGGGGCTTCTGAGCCTCAGGAAGCCACAAGAAGCCACAAGGACCCACGGTCCAAGGCCACATCACCGTACCTTTTGAAGTCTGTCTCATTATTCCTTTCTGGTTCTTTCGGAAATTCTGCCAGAAGTATTTATTTTTCTTCTTCCAATCTCCTTTGCCTTTAAGAAAGAAACAAAGAAAAGGAGAGGAGAGGGACAGGGAGAGGGAGAGGGAGAGGGAGAGGGAGAGAGAGAGAGAGAGAGAGAGAGAGAGAGAGAGAGAGAGAGAGAGGCATAAGCAGTAAATTCACTAATATCAAAAGTAGTCTCTTTCTTACAATGTCAAAGCTTGAACAAATACTCTGATTTCACAAAAAGACGGTTTTTCGGTTTGTGAAAGGCAGGAGAAATAGCTATAAAATAAAGTTGTTTAAAAGAAATGCAAATTTGCTAAGAACAAACAAAAAAAAAAAAAAAAAAAAAAAAAAAGAAGAAGAAGAAAAGAAAGGCTTGATAGGGTTAAGAAAAGCAGTCCAGAAGGGTGGGCAAGGCGTGCGTTCTTGCGCTCACTTTGAAGTTTGTTTAACCAGCCTGCCTTCTGTCTTGTATTGTGGCTCGCTCCTGCCCTTTGGTGGCAGCCACAATTATTTCCACTCTGCCACAAATAGAAGGCTTGCAGAAGTCCACATTGTTTTGTTTTGTTCCTGCTGCCTGCCCACCATTGCTTTCTCTTTCTCTTATTCCAAACTTAATGAAGAAAACACACCGGCTCTTATGCCCTAGTATGTGCTGGTCAGCACAGGCTAACCAGCCTGGTTCACTGTACTGTTGAGTGACACGGATCTATAGCCCAAGTAAGGTGTGATCCCCCACCTCTGTGGTCACCTCCGTGATGATCAACCTACAGATTAACAAAAGTCACAAAGACAAGAAAAACAGGAGGCTGGTCGTGCTTGGATTTCTCCAAGCTCACTGCCCCTTTGACGTCCCTCCCGTCTCAGACTAGGATCAGGTGATTCAGCAATGAAAATAAATTTGCCATTGATAGACATTTTTTTAAAATCTATTATGGTGCTAGGAATTGACAATACAACATACGTTTTTTTTTTTTTTTTTTTTTTTAAGCAAACAGAAAGGCTGGATGATAGCTGAGCCAGTGATGAAATTGTTCTTACAAGCATGAGAAGCCAAGTTCAACCTCCCGGAATCCACAAGCTTGAAGCTGGGCAGAGTGGCGCATACTTAAAACCCCATCACCAAACAGACAGAAACAAACAGGTCCTTCTGGCTCCTGGGCCAGCCAGTCTAGTGACCTAGTGTGCTTTAGGCCAATGAGAGACTCAAACAACCAGGCTCCTGAGGACTGACAACCAAGGTTTCCCTCTCTCTCTCTCTCTCTCTCTCTCTCTCTCTCTCTCTCTCTCTCTCTCTCTCTCTCTCAAAAGGCAAACATAAAGGAAGACAGTCAGTGAATGGGAAGGGACGTTCTTTATTCTTTAAAAAGAAGAGGCAGTGGCAGCAATGGCTGCCATTGTGCTGATGTGGCACGCCCAGAGCAGCAGCTCTGTCTCCATTTGGTTGTCTGGTTGCCCTGTGACCACTGGAAATAAGGCCCAGCAAAGTGGCGGCTTCCACAGTCTAGACTGGTGGTGCCAAGCAATGATGCATGGGGTAGCCATGTGGGAACTCCATCTCTGGTGCTCCCTCCCAAGCTAGCAAGGGTGTCATTTGTCAAAACAGGATATCCTCATTTATATGCCGACAGCCCTGGAGGCCTGGGAAAGAAACCCAAGCCCTTCTGCCTTAGGTTTCCTAGGTTCTCCGGTCCTCGAGGCTAGCTTCATGGGGTCTGCTGCTGGCAAGAGAACCCTGAAGGCAGATGACGGCCTGATCTGCTGAGTAAAGTAAAGAGTAAAAGCAGATGCAGTGTCGGTCATGTGGCCTTTCCTTAGGGAGGAGGCTGCAGTGCATTTCTCTATTTATAAGCTGTATTCCCTTCCCTCTCTCTCATATATGTGTGTGCCTCCTGAGCACTGGGATTAAAGGTGTGTGCTATCACACCCAGCTCATATTCTGCTTCTGTAAAATGGAGATAATTAAAAATGGCTAACGTCTTGTCAGCACTTACAATACCCAAGCCCTTAGCTATTTAATCGCCTGTCTCACTGAAGTCTCATGTTTCTACTCCTCCTCCTTTTTAATAGCAACGGGGCCTTGTGTTATCTCAGGCTGGCCCAGAACTCAGTACCTTTCCTGCCTTCCTGCCTCGGGCTCCCATGTGCTGAGATTACACTCATAGCCTACCATGTTCACTGCTGCGTGAGCATTTATGATTTCAGTCCTGGTGGCTGGGGTTCAGTCCTCATTATCCACCCACCCTCTGGCCTTTACTATAGCAAGAGTAGACTTTATATACAACTTATAATGCCTTGAGTACACATTATTATTTTACCTACACATTCCAAATGGCAGAGGGCATCATCCGAGAAACAAACTTAAGAAATTCTCTGACAGTGTCATGTGCTTGTGACAGAGAAAATTATGACTATCAAGCAAAAAGGCTGGCGAGTGCGATTATGGCGCATCCAATCTGATGCAGAAGGAAGCCTCTCTCCGTTAGCAATATTGATCAGGTAGAAATATTCATAAACAGCCATTTTTGAAGACTTGTTAAAAAGGTATGTAGACCAAGATGCTACTTGTACATTCAAAAGAACAACTCATAATGGCAAAAATAGAAGAAAATTGTACGTCAGATACCAAAGCCAGAGAGACGGCTTAGCCAATAGAGTGCTTGGTAAAAAAAAGCACCCACAATTTTAAAAAAAAAAAAAATCATAGCATGGTGGCATGTGTCTACAACCCTAATGCCATGGAGAAAGACAAGTAGGTTTGCCCAGAGTCTGCTGGCCAGCGGGACTACTTGAAACTGGTGGAGCTCCAAGTGTGAGAGACCTCCCAAAAAGTAAAGGGAAGAGGACATCTAGTGTGGACCTCAATTACACATACACACACACACACATACACACACACACACACATACATACATACACAGAAACACACGCACATACATAATCTTTTTACAGTGCTTGTTTCTGAGTTGACAGATGATGACATCATGATGATGATGATGATGATATTACTACTTCAACAAGGTCTATAACGCTACAGGTCTATCTATCTTCTATAAGCTATGAAAATAAAATCATTCAATTAAATACTTAAAATCAAGGGCAGTGGTACTGACCTACACAGCCGTCCTCTGAGTTTGATTTATGGAGAGGGTACCTAGAAAAGAAAACAAAATGCATATATATTACTAGAGGGCCTCGGTTTTTTGGGATTTTCACTGAAACCTTCCTCATCTGTTGGCCCTTGACCCAACAGTGCTTGACGACAGCCAGGAAAATTTTACAAGGACTCTTCCCATCTATCTGCCGAGGTCCCGGAAAATGGGTACCACTTGTCAATACTGATTAATAAAAGACCCAGTCTAGGGCAGGACTTGTATTTAAACAATAGACTATGGGTGTCACTACAGATTGTCTGTGAACTCATCACTGGTTAAGTTCTTGCCACCGGGACGTCTATAGGGTACATGAGAAAGAATAAGCACGCCCCACCGACCATATCAACACCACAGCACAATAGCTGCTTGGTAGCTGGGGGAAAAAAAGTGTGCGCAGGGAAGGCGGGAGATGCCGTCAAAGTGAGACTCAAAGCCCAGGTGGAGGAGCCGTCAGGAGAGAGCTCCTGTAGTTGGTGACTTCCAAGTGGCAAAGGTGACAAGTTGGCTTTGCCAGATCTTGTAAGACTCAGAATCAAGCCAGAAAGCTGCCAGTGAGGGCTTCGCGCTTTTACGTCATGCAGATTTTTAAAAATGGATCCAAGTTAATCAGCCTGTGTCTGCTGGACATCCCACCTGGAACCAGGCTGTCAGCGTGAGACAGCAGATCCTGGGAACCCCAGGTACTGTGGAACAGCAACAGCCTAAAACCAGTGAGTGAGGTGCCTCTCTGGGAAGCCCTTAGACAACACCAACTCAGAGCATGAGAGCAGGAAAAGCAAAGAATATTAAAATGGAAGGGGGGCGGGCAGCACAAGTAGAGATCAGATCAAAATCCTCATTGGCTGGGTACAAGCCACAAAGGAGGAAGTCGGTGCCCTTGGGCACACCAAAGAGCCTGTATCAGAGCAGAAGTTGGGCACTTAGAGATTTCACACCCAAATCTCTCCAAGTTCACCGCCAAAAAGGGAGATTAAAACGATGCTTGGCTAAACACGAGAGCTACTGTCCAGATGCTTAGAAAGCCAGCTCTGAGACCAGTTTTGGAGAGAGAGAACTGAGAACGGTCCGAGAGAAAGTGGCAGAACCTTTCAACACCTAACAGAGACCTTGCAGACACAGGGACCTCAAGAATTTAAGGTGCAGAATGGAGAGGGGAGGTTTCTCATGCAAGTTCCCCCCTCCCCACCCCATGATCGAGGCACCACTTAGATATACAGGCATTGATGGTGAATGGCGGGTTGGTAACCAGACCCCGTGAGTAATATAATGCTCCACATCTGAGAGGTGAGAACGGTTTCTGAATGGCACATAAACTGGAAAGAACTCCACAAACAACTAGGGAAGGTACTGAAAAACAGACCCAGGTGAAGCCACTGCAGAAGTTAAGGTCAAAAGCTAGATGTATTACTGCTCTTTCCCCTTTCTAGCATACAGCACACACGCGTGTGTCCACACAAACACACCGACCCACCTACAGTAAGAAAACATACCCGATCACCAAATTATGCCCCTCCCCCAAAGCTCTAGAATCTACTGTTTCCGCTCCTCCTATGTACTGTAAAAATAAAGAGATTCAGTTCACATACACCTGAAAGGCTGCCAAGTGGAGGCCATTTTAAGTTCTATAAACATTCAGACAGAATATATCTAGCAATATTACATTAGTGATGAAGGTATGGAGAAGTGAGGCTTTTGGTTAGAGAGCGGGTGTTTATGAACAAGGATGCGTGCTGCAACAGAGATGTAGCTCGGTTGGTTGAACGTCTGTCTAGCACACAAAGCCCTTGGGTTTATCACTGCACAGCACTGACAGGAGTAGTGAGTAGGGTCTGGCTGGTCTTGACTGGAGTGCAGGGTACAGGGAGATCCGTAAAGTGGTTGTAGATGTATCTGTGAAAGTCCTCATAGATCGTTAACTGAGGGGAAAGGCTCACCCACCTGAATATGGGTGTTATCATCTAACAGGCTGAAGCCTAGATGGGCTAAGAAGGGGAAGGGGAAATCGCCATGGTCCAGGACTCCACGGTAAGTCTCCATTTACCAGACACTGTGAACACCATTCCCCCGGCATGCCTCTCCGGACCTCCACCTTACCTCACCTCAGTCCCCAAACCAGCAAAAGCAGGAGCCCAAACAAATCCTTTCTCTCTTAAGCTGTTTCCTCTCTGGTCCTTGTCACAATGGTGACACAACTGATACACACCAGAAGCCAGAAAAACAGGGACAACTACATGCTCATGGCCACAGGTGAATTACGAGACCGACAAAAAAATGTCAACCCTGAGCCACCGGCGGGCTAGTCGGCAGGAGGGGGAGGAAGAGAATCTTCCAAAGAGCGATCATCTTTGAGCTGTTCTTGAATTCTTAGAATCTGAACGATGCTGACCATTGCTAGGAACCAACCTATATGAAATATCCGCAGCGCTGGTTAAAACCAGCACCAAAGAGGTCAGAACTTTCCAGCCATTTTTCCTTACACTGAAAGAAATATGCTCTCAGGCAAACGGTCTGCGGAAATCTTAACTCCTCTAACGACAAAGAATAGTAGACCTTAATGGATTAAATGACTTTTAACTATCACTCGATCTATATCCCAATTTTACAGGAAGCTATGGTCCCCACAAGGGAAGGTGGATAGTTTGTTGGATAGCTTGTTGCTCCTTGGCCACTAGCAGCCACCAGGTGGCCTTCTGTGGCCTGGTTGTCTTTGGAATGTATGCCTTCCCTTCTCTGGGTAGAATGAAGATTAATCACTTCAATCCTATCTTTGATAGTTTCAAAGGCTTCTTTTTATTCCAAAGCCATCTTTCCATACAAATTTCCACACAAATGCTAATGTTCAATACCATAAAAAAAAAAAAAAGCTCCCAAATTTGCCATTTAAGGAAAAGGCTCATTTTCACTGCTTCCTAGACATCATAAAATCTACTTATAGGCTCCGCCGCAAAGTTCAGACTTACTGTACTTTGTTACTTTCATTCACTCTCTTCAAATTTTCACGCAGATTTTATCCTCCGGTTTGGCCGTACCCACCCTTCTTGCATTTCCCCAGATCGCCTGAAGATGGCACTGTAGATTCTTCTCTCAGTGGTGATCTAGAGCCTGGAATTTTGTTTTTAATTTTTCACAAGTTTACAACACACGGACTGGCTAGAGCCAGTGTCTAAGTGTGAGACTCCTCCACTCACCACTGCTCAAAAGAGAAAAGTGACACCATATGCATTGGGACAGAGCATTTGGACCTGCATGGCTGGCAGAGGCAGGCAGGAGAATCATTATCTCCTGGCCCTATGGTGGAAGAAGTCCGCTCCAAAATAGCCGCCTCCGATCACAACTTCCTTCCAAGCCCACACTCTGTGCCTGAGAGTGACAGGTCTAAAGGATGTTTAGCCCCACCCCTATGCCAACCCCTCACCCCCAGCCCTATGACATTAAGGGAGCAAAAGGGATGGGCACCAGGAAGCATTACTTCGTGTCTGTTACACTGTGAAGATATTGCATCTAAAGTCTCTAGGAAGTCTGGGGATGTGATTTCTTGTTTACAGGTCAAGAGGTCCCGGGGTTCAAATCCTGGACAAACCTGTCTTATTTCTCCAGAAGTAAGCCAGGGCGAACATGTTTCCTTCAATAACTATGGTTAAGACCCCCTACATTGCTAATATGTGAACATGTCTCCTTAAAAATCCCTAAACTACTTCGGCTGTTTCTAAAGACAAAACTCATTTAAGAATATTCCTAAATTAAGGAATTAAAAAAAAATTGGATTAAAAAAACAAACAAGGAAGCATATCCGCAGAGCTTAGCCCATGTCTTTCCTTCGACCAAGCATTTCCAACCGTCCTTCCTTTCTCCCATCCACTCGGCACGCATTCCGACCCCAGTGAGTCAGGTGCTCTCTGGGGCACAGGGAGATTGGCTAAAGGAGACAGGGCTATGTGCTTTGGGGCTGGGGTGGAGAGGCAGGAAGAGCTGCAGAGTCAGGAGGGTGGGGGGTGGCAGTGGGGGGAGGCGTATACACGGGTGTGGGAGACCTCCTGGAAGAGGTAGCCTTCAAGGAGAGTGGAGCCACTGTGACATTCACGCCCCGGCGATGGGGAAAGAACACAGGGTGGAAGCGAAGGAGGGCGTCCAAGAGTCTACCTTGGGCCAGTGGCACTGGGTGGGGATATGAAAGGAGGAGCCGGGTGAGTATGGGAGACCAGAGCTGCAGACAAAAGCTTAATAGATATTACTCATATTATAAAAACAATGGGGACAATGGAGTATGATACAGACAGGTCGGGGCTGGGGAGACAGCTCAGTGGTTAAGGGCATATTGACTGCTTTTCCAGAGGTCCTGAGTTCAATTCCCAACAACCACACAAGGTGGCTCACAACCATCTATAATGGGATCTGGTGTGTCTGAAGACAGCTACAGTGTACTTGTATGCATAAAACAAATAAATAAATATTTAAAAAGAGACAAAACAAAAACCAGTAACACAGACAGACGTTTTGGAGACCGAGTCCTGATTTTTAGGAATCAGAGAGGTGCGAGGCCAGGCAGTGATACGTGGAGAAGCTGCCCACAGAGAGAAGAGATACGGGCTAGCTGTTAAAATGCGTCGATTTTTATAGTTACAGTGCTGCGTCACATTCAGTGCTTGGACTTTACATGGGCTACCCTATTTTCTAGGGAACTTCTTGCATTACTGAAGATAGCCTCGTTAAACTGCCCGCTGAAGGATGAACAAACGCAGGTCAAAATGTATTCCCCAAGCCCCTGGAGAATTCAACCTTCAAAAGCAAGACTGCCATGTAGACACTTCCAGGCACAGAATGTTGTGCGCCCCCTGAAATCTCGGGGCAGCGGGGCACAGAAATGCCCTACGCAATACCCAAGCCCAGCGCCTTCCAGCATCTCGTCCCTTCATTTCTCTTGCCTGTGCAAGAGGACTAGACTAGCCTACCACAATGCGCCTAAGAGATGAACTTCAAGGGCATACTGGAATAGACCGGCCCTGCTCTGTCATAACTAATGGACCACGCTGCTCACAAGAATGTGAGATGCTATCTTTCCCATCCCAAATCTGAACATATATGGATACATGAGAACAGAGTGTCTCGGGGACACCTGAGGAGCTGGCTGCGGGGATGTGGTGGGGACACCTTCTGGTCTGCTGACAGAAGGAAGGAGAATGACCACAGTGTGTCCAACTCATTTCTTCTGTAGCTATTTAAGTATCCTAAGGTGCACCCAGGGAAAAACAAGCCATCTCATTTTCACGTGAGAAGACCAGCATTTAGCAAACGCACAGGAAATGTTGGCGCTAAAAGAAAGTCCTAACCTATCCCCCATGTCAGACTTAGTGACGCTTTACTAAACAAACAAACATACATGCGGACCCACACAAATGCAGTTATAACCTAATTCTTAAGAAACAGCATATGTTATACAGTACGTGAAACCTGGACTTACAGAGACTCTTTTTTTTTTTTATGGCACCATAATCTTAAATCTCAGGATATAAAGTTTAGGGGCTAGTTTTCTCCCTGCTGAATTTTGAATCGGGGATCTTGCTGTTCCTGTCACTATCCAGCCTCACGCCAGGCTGCCCAAGTGCCCCCAAAGCTAGTCACCTGCTCCTCTGGAAACAGAAAAGGGACATGCCTGGGCTACAAGGTGGTAAGGTTGAGTGACAGAGGGCCTTTGCTCAGTGCGTGACAGTTTGGGGCTACACTCCCAGCATTAGAAAGGTAGAGGCAAGAACAGTGCTGAGTTCAAGGCTAGCCTGGGCTATACAACTAGACGCTCATTAAAAACAGCTGGCTGATCTTAAAGAAAGTAATTTCCTTTTTCATGAGCTACGCAAGTACAATTTATAGTGTTCTTGACAATATATACGTATTAGACATGTATGGGATTTTTAAATGTTTTTATTTATTCTTGGAGAACGTATACAAGATTTTGTCACATTCTTTTCCCTCTGAGGACAGGGCTTCCACTGAGCGTGGTTACCCAGTGTCACTCCACTGGGCAAAAATAACTAATTTCTTTTTCTCAGTGGTTATCAGCTGTGATAGGTTCTTGGCTAGGGGTGGGACTTTGTGTCCACTTCTAATACGGAATTGTCCTGAGACAGGGTTACCTGTGCTATGGCTGGCTTCTAAATTTGATATGTAGCTAAAGACTGGCTTTGCATTTCTCATTTTTTTCTGGCCCCCATCTCTCAAGCACTGAGACTATAGGAAGGTGCCACCCACCCCATAATCGTGCTAGGCAAACAATCTACAAACTGAGCCACCACCCCTGGCCTGATGAATATTATCCTTAAGATATCAAATACATTTTTTTTAATCTCATAAACATTCTTCTCAATGGAATAGAAATAAACATGGGACAATATTCAGCTAATACCATCTACTACCTGCCATAAAAACTCAAGAGGTTACCCAGCTGCAGAGGCAAGACTGAGGACCGGAAGGAAAGGCTCACTTTCGAAGATGCGAAGAGATGGAGGCTGGCGCCCCCTAGTGCTCAGTTCCTGCGTAAGTCTCTTGCTTTAGACCAAACCTGGTCCTTCCTAGTGGAAAGGCTAGATTTGTTACAGCTCAGCCAATTCTCCAAACGTGAAGGAGAGTAATTCTCACACAGTCTTAAAAGGCCATAAATATTCAGTGCAAACGACACCACCAGTCATATCTTATCAACCCAGTCAAAACACTCTCTTATTCAGACCTGTTTTGGTTTTGTTTGTTTTTTTCACTTCAGAGTCCTTTATCAGCTAGAACTTTCTTCTTGTCTTTAGTTTTGCTTGCTGGCTTTTTATTTTGTCTGAGACAGCATCTCACACTGTAGCCCATGATACCTTAAAACTTACTAACGTGGTGCTGGTGAGATGGCTCAGTGGGTAAGAGCACTGACTGTTCTTCCGAAGGTCCTGAGTTCAAATCCCAGCAACCACATGGTGGCTCTCAACTACCTATAATGAGATCTGATGCCCTCTTCTGGTGTGTCTGAAGACAGCCACAGTGTACTTATGTAAAATAATAAATAAATCTTTAAAAAAAACCAAAAACTTACTAATGTAGCCCAGGCTGGTGTCAAATCCACAGCAACCTTCAGGTTCCAGATTTCTGGGACTGTAGGCACGAGCCACCATGCTCAACTTTGGCTTGCACTTTCTGGCTTTCTGCTTAACAAAGTCACCTCCATAAACGATCAAGGCAGCTTGTGTAGTGTGAAATCCAAGGCAATGAGCCCATCCCAGGATAAGAGTCACATGCTATGAAGTCAAGCAGATTTGGGGAGAGGCAAATGCTGCCCCATATTCACACCTTGATGCGGCTGGATGAAGTAGCTATAATAAAAGGACTCTCACCTTACTAAGCTCTTGGGAGATGACCTGAGTGGATAAATGGAAACACCTTATGTGGTGCCTGCCACTTGGAAAGATCCTTGTAAATGGCACCTACGTAAATATCCATCAGAGCCATAGGCAAACTGAACCCTCCAGCATGTTCTACAAAGCTCGCTTTTGCCGCCCCAGCACGCAGTGCTGACATACACCCCCTAAGCCATTTCTGGTCACTCAACTGTCTCAGTGCTAATTTTTTTTCTCCTGTCAAAACCTCTCCGGTATTTTGACATAGTTATTTCTTTTTCTCATTTCTAGAACCTACGTATTATTAGAATCCCAACAAAACATACACTTGATGGTGGAGTGCGACGTCAAATGTTCTTCAGTTTACTTGTGGCATGATACTTCCATTTGTTTACATCTTATTGTCAGGCGTGTGGAAGCAATGGCTCATTGGTAAGACTGCTCGCTGCTCTTCACAGGCCCACCATTCGGTCCCTAACAACTACTACATCAAGCGGCTGGCTGACAGCCACCACTCGTAACTCTAGCTCCAGGGAACCCTACACCTTCTTCTGGCCTCTGAGTACGTGTGTGTGTGTGTATGTGTGTGTGTGTGTGTGTGTGTGTGTGTGTGTGTTTAAAATTTACTTATATCCTAATGTCTCCCAGGGGGCAGTATTTAGCTTGGTAAAGCACAGTATATATTAATTTTTAAAAATTAAGGCTGAGAGGCTTTTTCAAAATGGATACATTTCCTAAGAAATGATTTGAATCCATCGATTATGTCACATTAACTTTCTAAAAGTAATGCCCGGCTTTTCAAGTTTATGAAGTATAATCGTCACCAAACCGTACAACCACCAACTCTTTAATTCTGCTATGTACAGGTCTGGGATGGTTAATTTTAACTGTCAACTTGGCACAGCCTAGGATCACCGAAGAATAGATAGTCACCAGATAGTCAGGTTGACCTATGTGCTTGTTTGTGGGAGATCGTCTTGATTACACAGTAACTGATATGTGAAGAGTCAGCCCACTGTGAGTGGCACCATTCCCTAGGCAGAGAGCCTTACACTGTAGGAGTAAAGAAAGCTAGCTCTAGACAAGTATGCATAAACGTATTCTCCTTCTACTCTTGCACATGAGCTTGACTAGTTGCTTTGAGTGTTTACATTGGCTTTCCTGCAATGACTGACAACAACCTGGAATTATAAGTCAAACAAACAAACAAACAAACAAATAAATAGATTTCTCCCCTAAACTGCTTTTTGTCCAGTCATTTTACCTCAGCTCAGAAAAGAATGGACAAGGTCCTGTTACCACATGGCACAAATTCTTAGGCCAAGCGACTGCTGAAAGCACTTGGAAGACACTTGAAATCTCAATCCATGATCTTTCACAATTGTAACTTTTCCTACCCCATCTCCTCTCCATAATTTCCTTGGTTCTAATTATCCTCCAAACCACTTTAAGGCTACTTCTTTCATGAGATATCTCAAAAGGACACTGTATTCAGAAAATAAGGAAATGATCTGCGTGATTCGTAGAGCATGCCTACACATGCTAAGCATTAACTTAATAAAATATGATGAAATGTAGTAGCTCTTCTTTCTTGGCTTTGACTCATGTTTCTTGCAAATCTTCTTAAAATGTACTTCACCTTCTCATCTTGGTTCTCTGGCACCTCCAGGGTGGCCAACAAGTTATCCAAGCCAAAAAAGCAGGGTTCCAAGCCTTCTGCATCTGAAAACCCTTCACAGAAATGCATTGAAGGGATATCCATCTTTTCATGCACCAGCTAGTAACTTGTCCTGCAAGTTAATGATTCAAGTCCCTGGCAGAAACGCAAGACTTTCACATCGGACGAGCAGCCAAATGCCATCTATCCACAGCGGAAGTCCGGGGCCTGACTGTGTCCGGGCTACGTTCTCATTAAGAGCAGAAGGATGGAGTGGATCACACTGCGCTGTGATTTCAGGTTAAGGGTTAGAGACATGCAAAACCAAATCCAGGACAGGTTTGTTTATATCCTTATCAACACATTATCCCTCAGTTCCCAGAGGCCCCTCACAGTGGCTTACCTTTCCGTAGGGCCCATATTTTTCCTTTCCTTTATTTTATTTTGTCTCCTTCCCCCTTCCTCTTTCTAGCTCCATTTCCCCATCTTGGACAGATTCAAATGTAGGTAAGGCTGCCTCAAACTTGCTGTTTAGCCTCGGGTGACTCTTGAACTTCCAACCCTTCTGCCTTCACCTCCTGAATGCTAGAATAACAGGCATGTACCATCATACAGGGCTTAATACATTGCTCGGGGAAGAACCAAGGGCCTTCTGTGTGCTCTGTAGGCAAGCACTCTGCCAAGTGATGAGCTACATCTCCAGTCTTCATATTTTTCTTCATTTGTAACTCAATGGTCCAGAACTAAGAAAGAAGTGACTATACAAAGGGATACATGGAAACCAGCCTTCCTGGTAATAGTCATTGATGGTAGCGGCATATATCCCAGCATCTGTGATAAATGCCTTTCCAGGCCCTCTAGATGAAGTAATCAATCTTCAGAGCAGCTTTATGACATCCTGGATGGCCCACGATATTTTAAGTAAGATCATACAGAAAGGAATCATGACCGATTAGTTTCATATAAGATGATGTCAATGATTGCTTGTTGTTTGCTTGGAAGAGATAATGAAGTTCTGTGTTACTTGATGAGGGAACTACATCACAGCCCAGTACAGCTTCCAGGAGTCCACAATCAATCACGTAGATTTCATTAACTTGCTCTAAGGTAATAAATTAACTTGCCTCCTAACTCACTAACTTTTCTCATTTTCTTTCCTCCCGCTAGAGTCCTGACTTGGGCTGGGTGGCAGCGTACTCTGTGACATACTTCCCCGGACTCCCTTGCAGCTAAGGCAGAGCCAGTATCACCCTCACACAGGGAAGAAACACTAGAATTTTCTGGAAGTTTTAAGAAAGTTAATGTTTGTGTAATTAGAAGAACTATCTCCGTCTATACACCCTCTTCCTTTGCTCTCCTCCACTTTGAAACACAGGAAGCATACCTCAGTAGTCACCGGTTACCGTAAGCAAAGAAGTCACACTCTAAGGACAGTGTTGCAGAGAGGAAGTAACTCCAGCTCCATCAGTCTTGGAATATTTCCCTACAGGGTCCTGGCTATAGGAGAATGGGCAGCTATTTGTCAATGCTGAGATCAAATTAACCTGAGGGTATATTCGCAACAGACACAGTTGCTTAGTGAATTAAAAGAGAGACAGAGGCACAAGACAGGCATGGTAATCCATACTACGTAATCTGAGTACTGGGGAGCCTGAGGCAGGAAGGTCATGAATTGTAGCCTGAGCTACAGCACAGTAAGACAGGACTCTGTCTAAACACAAAACAACCAAATGAAATGGAAAAACAAAAAACAAACAAACAGCAGAAGACAAACTTCACAAAGCCTTGGTCTGAGTGGTTGGTATATATATAACTCATCATCGTTCAGGCCCACAGGGACCCTAAAAAGAACAACCCCCTAGCATGCAGGCGAAGGTACCAGGGCCCACGGTGCTTATTTAAGAGACTTACCCAAGGCCACACAACTGGTACAGTAATCCCTTGTATACGTGGGGTTGTGCTTTCTACAGTTTCAATCACCTATGGGCAAATGTGGTTCAGAATATTGCTATTTTTGAGTAATCTTACAAGTGAACAATTTAGAAAATTGAAATAATTTCTGGACAGGGGACTTGGGTCAGCAATAAAGCACTATGCTTAAAAATAATAGACAAGAAATATTGTAATGCAGTGTATTAGAGGGGCGACAGCTGTGAACTGTTAAGTCGCAGTGCTAAGAGCTAAACTCAGCTCTTCAAAATATCTAGCCCAGTATTTTTCAATAAAAGCTGGGATCGGTGAATGCAAAGGTCACACCACCTTCTTCCCCACTGTCTTCAAAGTGCTGGGTCCAATACTGTGAGCTCACAGTGTTAGCAATGAACATGCAATACAGGTTTGTAGATCAGCCTCTGGAACCTGAAGCCCCTTTCAAACTTTGGCCTTTGGCTTAAAGACAAACCGACACATCATTATCATCACCTTCAAACCACCACCACCGGGGCTGGGGAGATGGCTCAGTGATTAAGAGCACTGACTGCTCTTCCGAAGGTCCTGAGTTCAAATCCCAGCAACCACATGGTGGCTCACAACCATCTGTACAGCTACAGTGTACTCATACACATTAAGTAAATAAATAAATAAATATTTCAAAAAAAACACCATTACCACCATCACAATCATCATCATCATCATCATCCATCATCATCATCCTGTTTGTGGTACACATATATTTGTCTGTCTATTTCCAGCATGAGCATGCAGGTATCTGTAAAGCCAGAAGAGGACTACAGATGCCCTGGAGCTGGAGTTGTGAGCTACCTGGTGTTGCTGCTGGAAACAACCATCCGTCCCAGCCTCAAACTCTGGCTTTTGATGACTCCTCAACAGGCACACAAATAAAGGTGGAAAGAGCCGTGAAGAACCTTGAATATCTTGTTCACTCTATTTACTGCACCTACTCAATCTCTCTGCCTTCATTTTACAGCTCCCTGTGAACTCCAACTTTTATTTAGATTTTTATATCTTCAGAATTATTAGGTTTGTCTAAAGCAAAAGAAAAAGAAATTAAACAAAAACAGGTTGGGGGATTCTTTTCTCCTCAAAAAATCTACTTTCCACAAAACTAAAGGGGAATATAAGTAACTTTATATGAGCTTAAATAGTTTAATAAGAAGAAAAATAAATAAACCGACACATATATGACTGGAGGCAGAGCATTTGTGCCGTGTGGAGAAGGCACAGTGTGATGCCCACACTTCGTGCAAAACACAAAGGAAACAAAACAGTTAAATAGTTGCTGCTCGTTTCGTGTTTGCCACAAAATTATTTTTCCCTCTAATTCTGCTTGAGGAATTTCTGAGGATGTGTAACAAATATGTGGTCCAAAAAAAAAGAAAAAAAGAAAAAGGAAAAAGAAGGGTTTCCCAGCAAGGAAGTCTGGGATGGAGCTTGGCTGAACACACAGAGAGGCCACCTCTGCATTAGACCAAAGTGGCTATCAGGCAGGCCTGGAGAACCAGTGTGCAAATGTCCTGCTACTCTTCTTGGCCCCAAGAACTCTGGGTAATGCATCCCAGGTGAGGTGAGCTAGGTTTCCTCACAAAGCTATTACACCCTACAGAGAAAACAAGCCTCAAGAGGCCATCTTTACCAGCTTTGGCCTCAGGGTGGGGAGAAGCGAGGATGAGAGGAAGAGAAAGAGACTCCATTCAATTATCTCCCCCTGGCGTTTCCATGGTAATGGCTCCGGAAGCGGGTCAGAACTTTCTCAGTGGAAACAAACAGCAGCTCCCATTCACCAGCACCCAGGCCTGCTGGCCACACTGGCTGCTGGTGCGGGCTTGTCCCAGGCAGGGACAGAGGGTTAAGGAGCCTTTCTTCTGTCACCTGCTCTGGGAACAGGAGGGGGTGGGGGGCTGGTGAGACTGCCTCTGAAGGTCAAAGCCAGAGAGAACTCTGGGTAGAACGACCCTTCCTCTCCTTGCTAGAGGCCCTCCTGGACACCACTGTGGGAGCCTCCTGCCTGCCCTACTTCTAGCCCCAAGTACAAACAAAAGTGGTGACCTGAATCTGGGTCCCTTCCATGGTGACTGCTGGCCGAGCCACTTGAGCTTTGTTTTCTCCCCAGGACACTTTACATTCTTTGACAGAGACAGGTGACGACATATCTGTGAGAACATTCTAAACACAATGGAAACTTGAGGCCCTCGGCTTTCCTGTCTCCTCGTCATATCTTATTTTGAAATTCCTCAGCATTATCGTCGTCACACCCTCGCCGTCCTCCAGAGTGAAAACCCACTGGGCAGTTCACAGCCTCCCTCTTATCTTATCCACAGACTGCTTTTACCTCACCTTTGGGTGAGTGGCTTGGCATCCCACTCGATTCACAGTCTGTGGTTTTATCCAAAGCAAGCACACCAGCACCTGCTAGAGAAGACCAGGATGCCAGAAACCTTTGCCAGGCTCATCATGAAACACAGGATCTCCCAGCACCTGATGACGGGCCCCCTAAATTCCGCCTGTGTTTGAGAGACAGAGCCCTAACATCTGGCTGAGGCTAAGACTCATAAAAGCCGGCTGGCCGCCTAGCACTCTACTGTAACACTCCGGGTCGTTCTCCGGGGTTTCACAACTGCAGACTGCTCCAACACGCCTATGGGCTGTCTTTTCTACCACTTCAGATGTTTCCCCAGGTGTGGATAGGGGTGGAAGAATGGTGTCAATCAAATACAGACGGACGGGATAGTACTAGCTGGGTCCTTCTTCATTCCTCTCCCACCCCCATCTTTCTACCCGCCCCCGCATCTGAGTGGGATGAGAAGCTATTCAGTCAAGGACAGAATGCTGAACAACCCAAACCCACCCACGTAACCAGACCACTCCTAAGAGTGTCCTGTCTGTCTGGTTTCATCTGAACTAGGTTGTTTATTCCCAGCTCGGAGGCACTCCTTCAAGACCTAACGACAGAATGAGCCAGTGGGTTAAAGCATTAGGGCTTCGAGCGAAGATTTTCAGGCTTCCTGCCACTGACTCAGGCTGCACAGAAGCCATGGGACATCCACCTCTCACCAGCGATGGTCCTTCCCACCCTGTGGGCCTCCTGGGTTACCTTCTGAAGGTCTGGCCACCAAGAGCCAGATGGGAGTGCATAGCCTTCTACCATGCCTCTTTCTCCAAGCAGCCTTGCTGGCCCTATCTTGGGCTTGGAATTCAGTTCCTCTCTATTCTGCTGAGAGACCCTGTAGGAGCTTTCGAATCCGACATGGAGTATGCTCGCACAGCACTACTGCCTCGGAGCTTCTAGAACTCTCTTCCCTTCATGGATTCTGGTGTTGGCCACAATGGCATTTTCTGTGAGGTACAGAGAGCGGAGGTGGAGGGAGCCACTTTCTCTCTGCCCTTCAAGGTCAGTGCAGGCATAAAGACCAGCCAAGAGCTAGCAGGTGTCATTGCTGCTCCCTTGGGATTTGGGCAGCACGAGACAGCAACTGGTCTGTGTCACTCATATTCCCGTTGACTTACGGACTCAAGGCGTGCTGACTGGGGGGTGGAGGGTGGGGAAAGATATCAAAAACTCCTGCGGTCCTCTTCAGGGATGGATTTTAAAGTTCTCTGGGGGATGCTGGGAGATGCCACGGACGCACACTCATGCTGGCTGGCTGCAGTCTGTCTTGTGTCTCCCACTTGACATGCATCGTTTTTTTAAAAACGGCATTACTGTTCGGCTGACTGCAAGCTATGCCATCTGATAGAGGAATAGCCTTAACTCCAGATTGTACAACCCGCTCCTACTAACGCATGAGGTCAAATCCCAGAAGAACATCCATTGTGGGCATGTTGCTTCACTGAGGCCCTAAGTTTTATAGCCTTTAATGCCCGTCCGTGTCTCTATCCTTCCTCCCCTGGTTCCTCTTTCTCATGATGCCTTGCATGCTGTCTATCATCGTCGTTTGCTTCTGTCCTCCTAATACCGGGATCCGTGCATAAGGTTTGTGCATAAGCCAGAAATGTGGGAAGTGTCTATTAAATTAAGTCTTATTAGCTGCCTAGCCCATCATGGGTCTTTCCAAAGAATATTGCTCTTTTATTCTCCAAGAGGTAAGGCCTTGCTGCCTGCAGACAAACGGGCCTGAATAGGAGGCTTTGATCTTCTTAGGCCAGGTCTCATGGTCTTCTTAGCAGTCATTCAACCTTTCTGTACCTAGGTCTCCTTAACTATAAACCCATCCAAATTATAGATTAGCTAGTAGGATTAGAAAGAGATACAGGATGGAGGTGGGGTGCTGGAGAGATGGCTCAGCAGTTAAGAGCACTGACTGCTCTTGCCGAGGACCTGGGTCTGGTTCCCAGCACACATACGGTGGCTCACAACCATCTGTGACTCCAATTCTAGGGGATCCCATGCCCTCTTCGGACCACCACAGGCACCAGGAAAGTATGCTGTGTACGTACACGTATACAAGTAAAACACTCATGCACATAAGAAAAGAAGTCTAAAAAAATAAAAACAAAAACAAAAAAACCAACAGATACACATGGGTCACTTGGTAAATTCCAGTCAAGTCCCTCTTATTCCGCCTGTAGCCTGCATATAGATGGGAACTGTTTTCCCTTCCTTCAGCACTGACCCAACATTCATTCATTCTCTTTACTTCTCCGGCATGGGGACCCACAGCAGCCACCTCTATGTGTTAAACATCCTTGGCTGCAGTGCCTGTTCCCCTCAATGGCAGCACACAGCCTGCCACCTCGCAGGAAGCAACCCAACCCGGGGCACGTGGCCTCCAGCTGGCCTAACCCCAGCTGATCAGAGGGAATGAAGAGCAACAGCCTTCTAGTCCGGAACAGCTGAGGCAGGGAACATTAGTACAGCTGTTGTCCATCCCCCCCCCCAATCCCCCCACCCCCAGTCCCTGCACTCAGGAATGTCGAGCCCCTCAAACACGCCACGCCGTGGTGTGCACACGTGCGGACACAGAGACACGCACAAACACAGACTTCAGCACGCTAAGCACATTGGGTTCCAGGAAAATGGCTGTTGTTTCTTCACTTCTCCAACTTGTGAAACTGGAAACTAAAAGTCATGTGGGATGGTGAAATTTTAAGTAATGATAGCCACTGCTTGGGTCTGCAGATGGCCCCACCCATGACAGACCCCCTAAGGGCTTCTGCTGGGAGCGGCGGTGGCCCCCTAAGGTGAGGGGACAAGCTAGACACTGTGCTGGGTGTGTGCCAGCCCTTGGGAAGGCCTGTTAACTGTGTCTAGCTCATCTACTAGGAGCTCAAAGCTTAGAAACTTCAAATCTACTGTTCCTGATCACCGGGGCTAGCAGAGCTGAAGTTCGGGTATGGGTTCTGCTGGGCTCGGGAGCTCATGCCAACAACACAGGCAAACCCCAGGCAACCCCAGCATCGCAAATGGAAGGCACTTGAAGTAGAGGAGCCTCCGGAGGCCTCTCCTCCCAGCAAGGTGAGCGTGTACAAGGGAAAAGCCCAGAGTGGTGAGCTGTCCTGGATGAATCAGAGAGGAGTGAGCCTTCCCTCAAACTCATGGACAGCCAGCACCTTGCCCTTGTGCCCTTGGCCTTCTCGTAGACGGCAATTAACAAGCCTATTAAAGCGAAAGAACATATAGCTCATATGCTAATACATGGCTTTTGGTTCAACACACCAAAACCTAACCTAGGCTGATTACAGTAGGAGGGCCGAATTATGATAGCTCCGGTGGTCCTGGTTCTCTACGGTACTGTGTCCAGCTCCCAGGACAGGGAGCCTGTAGAGAGGCCAGCCCATCTTACACAGGCAGGATAACTGATTCACTCGTTCAAGGGCATGTCCCACGTGACTTCCTCACTTCCTCACACAGAGGCAGAGACCCAGGCCTGGGGCATGCAGGCCTTTGCCTCATGGGAACACTGGTGGCCCATTCCACCCCCACATCCCTGTCACAAACAGGATGTAGAGACAGGATGCATTAGTCTCAGCTCCAGAGGACACGGCTTGACCTGGATTTCCTAGCTATCTCAGGTCCTGATTTGTTCTTTTGAGTGAATCTGTTCTACTTCCAAGGATGAATAACCCCTCCCCACACATGAACTCCCAGGACTAGGAAGGTGCTCTAGTGCTGGACCCTGGTCTTGTTGGAGAAAGGTCTACATGACACCAGACAACTGACCCTGTCCTTAGGGAACATTCATAGGCAGGTGAAGCCCCAACCCTCTCCTAGAGCCGTGCTCACAACCATGACTGTAGAGAAATACTATACGGCAAGAGAAATGATTTCTTACGTGTTTCTAAAAGAAGTTACCAAGAACCAGGCACAAGGGTCCATTCTTAATGTTGCACTATCAATATAACAAATTCTCTTTCAAAAGTAATTTTCTTTGTTTATATGACACATTTACAAATGTATTAAATATATCTACATATATATATATATAAAATGTATGTATTTACACATCTACAAATATATGAATGATTGCTTAGGGTTTTGACAATCATAAGACTGTCACAGTGAATGGGCATGAATCTTCTTCCGAGGTGTTAGAAAGGTGTAAGAGTAACGATGACACCGATGACAACAATCAACTGTTGAATACACGAGGCACTATTTTCCCCTTCAGTGGACACACTGGACGGTACGTGTACTACCTCTTAACCAAGCTGATGAAGATGAGAACACATGTGTGCACACAGAGACCCACACACAGTAGCATTCTTCCCCAGAAACCGAAGGTGAGAATGGTACAATCGCCTATCAGTCAGGATGGATAAAGAGAACGCCATACCATACGGGCATTCGAACGGGTATAAAGTACAGCACGAGCTGTACTTTAACTGATGGAAAACAGTAGGGTCAGTGACAGGAAGCCAGCTACGGGCTACTGCAGTGATGTCTGAGAACTAGAACGTACTAGAAACAGCTGAACAGCAGCCTTACTTGCCTGTGTGCAGTGCCAGCCTTCAAACTCAGGGCCACACAGGGGTGTTCTATATTCCCTAACTTGGTCCTTTTAATGGAAGGACTTCGTGGCAGATGGGTTACAGCTCAAACAAAGGCATTACCAAAGATGGCATAAAAGCACTTCCTCAACCAAATGAGCTTCTTTGGAAAGTTAAGAGAATTGAACGTGCGTGGCGTTTTACATGACGTTTCTAGATGCGCCGCTGTATGTGGGGTTTCTGCTTGACGATGAAGAAAATGGGAGGAGGCCTGAAGACTGCGGGGTGGAATCAGGTGGTGACAGTCCTTAGAAACAGATGGTAGGATGATGGAAAGCTAGGGTTCTCCCCACTAAGTCGTTTTTAAGGTGACCTTTCAGTGTTAGCAATTGCAGGCAGAAAGAATTATGGATAAGCTACGTTCAGTTTGGGGAGACACTGATACATGCTAGGTAACACACACCAAGAGGGGTCTTCTACACGTTAACTTCATGCCTGGGAATAATCCATTGTCACATCCTATTTTCAAAGAACCCGAGTCATGCAATGAGCTTGATGCACGTATCAAATGGGCTCTAATCCTGAGCCCCAAGTAGATCCAGAGGAGAAAGCCTCAGAGCTCCAGCCAGGCTGACTCATGTCAGGTTCAAGAACACGATCACCAGAGCCACGGGCAAGGGCATGAACTTGAGCCACATTAGACACTTAATAGCAATAGATAAGATTACAGAGTACTTACGGTGTGTCAGATAGCTTACGAAGTGTGGTAATTACTATAATTACATCCCATTTAGTCAAGGAACTGGCCTCAGGATTGCAGAGCTGGTACCTGAATCCAAGAGTCTGGAACCAGGCATGTCATCCCGACCCAATGGCCAAAGGGACACTGTCTTAGTCAGGGTTTCTATTCCTGCACAAACATCATGACCAAGAAGCAAGTTGGGGAGGAAAGAGTTTATTCAGCTTACATCCACATGGCTGTTTATCACCAGAGGAAGTCAGGACTGGAACTCAAGCAGGTCAGGAAGCAGGAGCTGATGCAGAGGCCATGGAGAGATGTTCCTTGCTGGCTTGCTTGCTTTTCCTGGCTTGCTCAGCCTGCTCTTATAGAACCCAAGACTTCCAGCCCAGGGATGGCACCACCCCTTTGATCACTAATTGAGAAAATGCCCCACAGCTGGATCTCATGGAGGCATTTCCCCAACTGAAGCTCACTTCTCTGTGATAACTCCGCCTGTGTCAAGTTGACACACAAAACTAGCCAGTACAGACACCAAGGGTGGACTGGCTGGTTTGTGTCCAGCTCTGGTACCTTAGGCAAGCAAACTACTCTCAAAAATGGCATCTCCTTCAAAGAAAGAGCTCATGAACCATGAAGTGACAAGAGGCGATAAAATGACGAGTATGGAAATAGCTGGCTGGTTTCAATCCAGAAAGACCTGGCCGCGAAGGCAAGCTCACAGTTGAACTTCGGCGGATGGATGGTAATGACGAAAGATTTATCATGTGTTTCAACATGTCATCCCTGGCTAGTGGTACTGTGTGTGCAGGTTATGGAACCTCTGAGACAGAAAGCATGGCAGGGGACAGACTTTTGAGGCCCCCCTCCCATTCCCAGCTGGAGCACTCTGGTTCCTGTTCAGCTCCCAGGATATGGCTGGCTGTCTCATATGCTTGCTGCCAGGGCTAGAAGCTGACGCTGCCACTGTGTTTTCCACACTGTGATGGCCTAAATCCCCTGAATCCGATGCCAAAATAAACTCCTCTTGAAACTCTTTCCGTCGGCTCTTTGGTCACAGTAACGCAGACTGCAGACGTATCTCACACAGGGGCACATCCCCCGGGGAGACAGAGGGCAAGTTCAGAGGCTAAGCACACCACAGGACAGGCCCAGCCTGAGGAACCTGCCTGGGGAGCAGGTGGCAGGGCATGAGGTGACCTAGTGGGTGGAGAACTGGGCTCAAAGAGAAGGAAGGAGGGAAGCTAAGTCAGAAGTGGGGCAGAGGGTCAGGGGAGAGTCAGCCATTGAACAAGAACTCAATCAGGGGCAAACTTCCCTGAAGACAGGAAGACTAAGAAGAAAGGTCAAAGGAGTAGAGAGCTTCCTGAGCAGAGCATGGGGGAGGGAGGTGAAGGGAAGAGGGCGTCAGCTAGGTGGGCGATAGGAAAAGCCCTCAGCTGCCAGACAAGGCAGGAAAGCAGTACTGAGCGAGCGAACAGGGCGTTCACCGACCACCAAGTGTATCCCATCCACTGCTGGAGCACAGAACCTGCTCTACTGCCTTTGGCTTTCTTTATTTATCTGCCTTTTCTATCACCCTATATATTTGGACTTTTCCTGACCATAAAACAGTTCAAGTGTAGTCACTGGAAATGGAAAAAGGTGAAACTAAATCATCGAATGTTCAACTCTGGTGAAAGACGTCGTAAGAAACAAGTTATAAATATCACCCGCCTGCCCAACGGTGAAGCTTTGAGATTTATTTTAGACTTTCGTGGAGGCTCAGCTTAGATCTCAGTAAGACTGAACCTGGCATCTGTTTCCAGGAGCAGCAGAAGGTAGGTTTTAACAGCTTTCTATCTAATGCAAATGAAGCGTCTGGCTCCACCGCCCATACCTTTCTCATTGTGACCAAACACCTGGCAAGAAACACCAGGCAAGGAGGGAAGAAAAGATTTGGCTCAGGTTGGGTTCAAGGGATCCAGTTCATGACAGGAAAGGCGGTAGGGCAGGAACTTGAGCTGGCCAGATGTGTATCCTCTGCCAGAAGGAGGGAGGGATGAATGCTGGTACCCAACTGGGTATTCCAACTAGGATCCCAGCCTCTAGGACAGTGCCACCCACAATTTAAAGTGTGTCTTCCCTCCTGTTAGACCTTTCCAAAACACCCTTACAGAAGCTCCGCCCTCAAGGTGTGTTTCCATGGTGATCTACATGCAGTCAAGTTGACAACTGATGATTTACCATCACAGCCCCTAACCCCTAACCTCTGGATTTGCAGAAGTTAAAGAATTGTAAACAGTTTGGAATCAAGAGTGCTGTGGGCACACACTCAGCCACTTTAACTGGGATCAAATCTGGGTTCTTATAGTAAGTGGCTGTGTGGCTGTGAGTAATGTAATGGCCTCTCTGTGCTTCACTTTCTGTGTCTGTAAATGTAAGGGACAGTAATGGATAGCGCAGGAAGGGGAGAGTAAGCACTGAATGTGTATGGAATGTCCGGAACCATAATAAACCTGAAAGCTCATATTGTTACTGTTCTCTCTTCCAATTTGCAGTCCATATGAAGCAACCCTATGAAACCACTTCTGCACAGAGAAAAATGAGCCAATGACTGCAAAGACTGCTGGTTTCATTGCTCCCTGGTCATATGGAACAAGAGAATCCTGGCATTACCTGAAACTGGGGCATCTGGCTCATTTTCAGATCAGTGTTATACGTGTGTATAGAACACAAATGAAGTATTAGTTCTTGTGGAAGCTACTAATTTCCCACCACAGGACAACTCTATCACTCTTAAGAATAATACTTTGTTCACCGCAAAAATGTGTTCAGCTATCAAAACTTTCTTGCGATCCAGCAATGGAATAACCCAATTCTTTTTATTTATTTACGATTTAAGGGGGGTGAGAGGGTGGAGATGTTTGTTTTGGCTCCTGGTTTCGGAGGGTCTCAGTCTATTCCAGCAGAGTGGTAGAATTCAGAGATTCATGCCAGCTGAAGCACATCGTGGGGGTCCTCCCAGGGGGTTCTCAGGTCACCTCACACTCAGTCTACCTGCTGCCAAAGCAAGTGCCTCAAATCCCCCAACTCTTTGCTTTAAGCTATGAAACATATGATTTTTTTACCCCCTGTAATTCTCTCTCCCTTCCGACGTGAGCTATCTGTTCAGGCATCGCCACATCTCGACACCCAGAAGACTGCCTGTCCTCCACGCCAAGCCGGTGCTCAGAAAACAGCTGCTGAACAAAGAAACGAGGGGTAGAGACAGAGGTGGTGTGGGGAGAGGCTTCTGGGTAAACTTGGTGAAAGGCGTGCCTTTGCCATCCCTCCCCGCCTTACTCCTTGCTGTAGTGGAGGCTTTGAGGTCATGAGGACACTCCCCCTCCATTCCCATTAAAAAAAGAAGAAGAAGAAAGAAACAGAACAAAACAAAACAAGAAGCGCAGCTTGGGTTCCTGAAAGACTTAAGTCACAGGGCCAGTCCTAAGTACATGACTAGGAACAACAACCACATCAGAAAAAAAAAATGGATCTACTTACTGAAATTGGTATTGTGTCAGTATGTGTCAGACTTCCTGACAGTCGTAGCCTAATTCCTCATAGATGGAAAGAGGGGTCCCAGGCAAGAGAAATGAAAGGAAAGAGAGAAAGGCTTTGCTTTTCAGCAGTCTTTGAGAATAACTGCTAACAAATTAGCTCAGATTCACCCATTAAGGAGGCAGACGTCGATCTAGGAACAGGGCCATGAAGTGTATACTATAGCTCATCAATAGGTAATTCGGACAGTTGTAAAAATTAAGGGCTCAAATGGAAGCTTCCTTGTTCCCTTAATCCCTTTCTCAGTAAAAGCAAACTGCAGGAGAGAAGGGGGATGTGGCTGGCCACGCAGCTCAGGGACAGATCTGCTGTAGCACAAGCCACACAAAGTCTTGTATCTAATGCCCGGTGGTACAAGCAAAGCAAAAACCATCGTGCTGACCAGTGGGAATGAGGGTGTTTGTCAAGGTGATGGAGTGGGAGAATCCCGTTTCTCTCCCCATTAACCTACCTCCCTGTATGTCTCTCTCTCTTAGATTCTTTGTTGGACAGGCCAAGCAGCCTAGAGCCCAGAAGTTTACAGCCAAAGCAGGCAGGACCATCAAGGAAAGCAATGTCAGCTCTCCTCATTCCGGTCCTCTCCATGGCAGACTCACCACACCTATCTCCCTTGATCCAAGCTCCCTTCCTGAAACTCAAGACATTAAACCCTGTTAAGTGAAAAGCAACCCTGGAAAAAGTACTGGTTTGGGTTGGTTGGTTTGTTTATTTGTTTGTTTGTTTTCTTTGTTTAAGAAACAGACCTTATGCCAAGCGGTGGTGGCGCGTGCCTTTAATCCCAGCACTTGGGAGGCAGAGGCAGGTGGATTTCTGAGTTCGAGGCCAGCCTGGTCTACAGAGTGAGTTCCAGGACAGCCAGGACTACACAGAGAAACCCTGTCTGGAAAAACCATAGCTTTTACCTTGGGCAGCAGGGTGGGTACTCTGGTCCCCAAGACACTGTGGGGACAATGGATGCAGAAGGCAGCTCTAGGCTTGAAGTTGTCTGTAGCCCCTGAGCTGATTCTTTTGTTTACTAAGATTTCTTACTTTTAGAATAAAAAGCAGAAGAAAAATTTCTACCCATAAAGCAACACTCTGAGTCAGAGAAGTGTTTTAGTTGGCAGATACTCAAGGGACACTAACCAGACACAACCAACTGGTTCGCCTGTCAGGCCATCCTCCACAGTCTAAATGAGCAACTAACTGCCAAGATGCCAGCCAGTGTCCAGGGGGGAGGAATCGGGGAATTTTCCAGTTAAACATACCTGCACTTTGAAGCCCAATGAGTAACGTTTCAAAGTAAACCGTGCATTAAATCTGTCCTAACTGTATCTGACTTAGAAATTTCAGAGTGATAACTCATCTTTTAAGACAGGACAAAACCTGAAACCTCTTAAAAGTATTTTAACCTCAAAATAATTATCAACTACTAAGTGTTTTCTACTTTACAGCCATTGTGTTAAAAATTGACTCAGGAAGAATTGCTGAATCTAAGAACCTGGTAAAAGTTTGATGAGGGGTGAGCTGGGCTGGAGTCTCAGAGATTTTCCTCATATAGTGTTTCAAAGAGGAAAAAAGAAAAAGAGCATTAAGAAACCTGGCAGCTACCATGGTAAGCAAATCATCAAAATTCATCATCGCCCATCATGGGATTAACGGGTATCATGAGCCTCCTGATGTAATGTACTATGTAGAAAAGAAACAAGAAAGACCTAACATCAGACAACTAGCCCACTCTGTTTTAAAAAAAAAGACAAGAGACATTGCCTTTCAGACAATCTCATGAGTAATTTTTTTAAAAACTAAAATTAAAAAAATAAGCCAAAAGCCTCTATACAGGACAGCACTGGGACAGTGAGAGAAAGCTGCAAGTCAGAATTCACTGTAAGTGTTTTCCTTGCCAAATCCCATGTGGTTTCATCACAAGAGTATCTTTCTTTATCCTTAAGAAATGCCAATGGACTCAAGGGTTTCAAGTTGTGATGTGTGTCACTTACTTTCCAATTATTCAGCAACTCTGTGTGTGTGTGTGTGTGTGTGTGTGTGTGTGTGTGTGTGTGTGTGAGAGAGAGAGAGAGAGAGAGAGAGAGAGAGAGAGAGAAAGAGAGAGAGAACATAGAGCATATACATGTCAGTAAAGACTGATTCTGAAGCAAAGCTTTGTTTTGAACTTAAAAAGGAATGCTATAATCTTCAAGAAACATTACTAGAGAAATGAATAAGATATTTTTAAAAAGTTCAAAATGGCCGGGTGGTGGTGGTGCACGCCTTTAATCCCAGCACTTGGGAGGCAGAGGCAGGCAGATTTCTGAGTTCGAGGCCAGCCTGGTCTACAGAGTGAGTTCCAGGACAGCCAGGGCTACACAGAGAAACCCTGTCTCGAAAAACCAAAAAAAAAAACAAGAAAAAAAAAATATGAACATAAAAAAGAGTTAAATTAAAGTGTTAGAAATACTTAAACCTGAACCAATTAAAGACCAAGAGCAAAATGGCTGCACCCTACAGACGCGGGGACAGGGTCAGTGAAGATGCTGTAAGCAGTATGTGTGGAGCAGATTTGCTGTTAACCTCAGGAATCCATCTGTCCCTTGGCCACAGGAGACACACCATATTTTGAAGGGAAGAATACTAACAGGGAAGAACATGACCCCTCACCACCAAGGGGAAGGCCCAGCTTAGCCAAGGCTAATCCATACTGGGTGAGTCACTTCCTCCTGGGAAGGAAGAGTATGTGGTCTCCTTTCCTGAAGGACTTGGTGAACCCTCTGCCTATCTCATCCCCAACTGACACAGTAGGCCAAGGGAACCCATAGCCCCTGTTCCCAACGCTTCCCCAGTATCTCAGTACCTCCAAGTTCAAAGCCGATGTGTACGTACGCCCTTGGCCCACTTCAGCCTGGACATGACTAGGATCCTGGCAAGATATGAGTTGACTGGAACAGGAGATGCTTTACGTAATGTGGGCTGATGGCCTCTAACCCCTGCTTTTTGCTAGCTCTTTGGTTTCAATGGTATGATTCTTTAGTCTGCCCCCCCTCCCGCCCCCAACCCCTTAGGTTCAGAACTGCAGCATTCTGGTGAAGTGGCATTCACTCCTAGACGCTGGCCCTGCCAGCAGCACACACGTGGCCGGATTAGGCAGAGGGGGCTGTAAAGCACACACACGCTTGCCCAGCATGTGCTTCTCATTCCTAAAATACTTCATTCCTAAACCACTGCCCTGCCTCCCCTGGCACGAACCCGGCCAAGTGGCTCTGGGCCAGAGGAAGTGTCTGCTTAGGGATGCGGACTTTCTTTACATTTCTTTACTTCAGAACAATCACACGTACAACATTCTAGCATGATGACACCAGAATAAAACAGAAAAGGGAAAGCCTATATATAAAGAGGGTTTGGTTTGGTTTTTTAAGTTCTCCAAAAGAAACGCTGAAACTATAAAACACAGCATTATCTTGGATGGGAGCAGAAATTATAGAGTCTAAGTTAGGACAAGAAAACAAAAATATTCCTTGAAGAGAACAGGTTCACGAGCCTGCGCCAGCTTCTTGCACATACATTATAGGTTTGTTTGAGGATGGCATACCTAAGCAAAGTGTAGGGAGGCCTTTCAAAATCTGCTTTACTTAGAATTTATCTTTTTTTTTTTCGTTTTTTTTGTTTTTTTTGAAACTTGATTTCTTCCTGCTTCTCATCCTTTATTGAAAGCTAACATCAAAGATGCAACCCTACCTCCATTGACTTACCTGTCCTTGCCTTTAGGTTCAGGCATTTATTCGGGACTCCCTTGCAACTAGTTATGCAAAATTAACAACCCTCTTGAAAAGCCTCAGGCATCCCCAGCTGGACCGCAAAGCCCACCCCGGTAGATGTGCCACATAGAACATGTTAAAGAAGATCACGTCCAACTCCAGCCCCAGCCCTGCCGCCATCCCGGAAGCTCAGGCTGGGTGGGGCAGGGGGAGAGTGACTTACTTTCTCTCCACTTCTGGTGTTGACACGGCGCTGCAGAAGCCTAGGGACTCCTAGAAGAGAGAGAAGGTTCTCGGGTCAGCATGGGAGAGTGTGGAGTCTGATTCCTAGAGAATATCACTTAAGAGACAAGGCAGAAGCAAAAGCGGAGGGCGAACGTGGCTGTGCTTACTTCGATCTGGGACCGCAGCTGAAGTGACGTGGGGCTGGCATCGGGTTTCTCCTAAAACAGAACAGATGCAGTTTTAATGAGACTCCCAAACAACGTGGCACACACAGAAAGATAAATAGTTGTGTAAGAAGATATGGGAGGATTTAGGAAACACTCCACGGTATAGAGGGAGGAGATGGCTGAGATAAATGGATATTTCTGGAAAACCTGAAATGCTTTTCAAATGGAAGTTCAGGCCTCTTAGAACTGAACTGTTGACCAAACTCCACTGCTATCGTCTGCTTGCAATTTTACTACACATAAACACCATCGACCGAAGGGCACTGACAGTTACTGGTGAAATGAGAATTCGGACACAATGGACCACCAATGGGCATTAAATTTACTGCAGCTGTTAAAGTTGAGTTTGTTTTTCAGTAACAGCAGAGTTCGGGCCTAATTATTTTGTTTATTTGTCTATATTTTCTTGAGAGTGAAGGGGCGGGACAGGACAATACACTGGTGTCCTGGCATGCACATGGAGGTCAGAGGTCATCTTGGAAGAGTCAATTCATGCCTTCCACCACACGGACTCTGGAGATCAAACCCAGATAGCCAAGTCTGGTAGCAAGTGTCTTTACCTGCTGGGACAGCCATCTTGGCAGCAGAGGCGATTTTTGAAATTCTAAATCTATTCAAAGGATTCAAGTAATGTAAGGCTTGTTGTAAATGTGTATTAAAAAGCTGGAAGACTAACTGGATATTGCTTCAGCCTTTTTTAAAAAAAATATGAATAATATAATAGAAATGAACTGGCCTGCTTTAAAATGTATAAAAGCTCTTGACTTACAGGCTATGAATGATATAAAAATGCATGATGCTGTGAATTTATTGAGAAACATTAAATCACAAGGACAGACAAATCAATTCTAGAGATAGAAGCCATGTCCTATAACACCCTGGTTTTATAGGAAAGGATGTGTTTCCCTTGAAACTGTAAAACAACTCGGAGAGAGACCGAGCAGCATGTGTTGCAAACAGTGGGCTGGGATGAGCTCTGGTGGTTTATGCGTGAAAGTTGTACTAAGGAAACATGTGGATGTAATCCTAGGGAAACAAGAGCCTTCCGCACAGAACAGAGTCTCACACGGTCCGTTTTGTTTTGTTTTGTTTTGTTTTGTTTTGTTTTG
>JADRCD010223588.1:0-12304 GCA_019843815.1 Montemys delectorum
TGCCGTTTTGTCCTATTGACAGTGTCTTTTGCCTTACAGAAGCTTTGTAACTTTATGAGGTCCCATTTGTCAATTCTTGATCTTAGAGCATGAGCTATTGGTGTTCTGTTTAGGAACTTTTCCCCTGTGCCCATGTGTTTGAGTCTCTCCCCCATTTTCTCCTCTGTTAGCTTCAGTGTATCTGGTTTGATGTGGAGGTCCCTGATCCACTTTGACTTGAGCTTTGTACAAGGAGATAAGAATGGATCAATTTGCCTTTTTCTACATGTTAACTGCCAGTTGAGCCAGCACCATCTGTTGAAAATGCTGTCTTTTTTCCACTGTATGGTTTTAGCTCCTTTGTCAAAGATCAAGTGACCATAGGTGTGTGGGTTCATTTCTGGGTCTTCCATTCTGTTCCATTGATCTACCTGCCATATATATACATATATATGTATAGGATATGTATATATCCCTGTCACTTTATTGTTCTGTGATATTTTGTACTTTCCCATTGCTCATTTGCTTAGTGACTTTTCTAGTGTGCCAGATTCTTTCCTATGGCCTCACAGACATGCTTAGCTTTTTCATCAGTATATATGATTCCTTCAAGTATCTCCAATTATCCTTCAAGTATTCTTCATACTGGCTTAGTGGTCATGTCTTATCTTGTGTTTATAGTGGAAAGCTTTTCTTTCTCCTGCAGTTATGAAGGCTGGCCTTGATGAATTTTGTAATCTGGTCAGCCTTTATTATCTTTCAGAACTTGAAATACATTCTTTCCTGCCATGTTAGCTTTTAGAGTCCCTGTTTAAAACTCTACTGTTATGTATATTTGGCTCTCTATCTGTAATGTGATTCTTCTTTCTTACAACTTTCAATATTCCTTCTTTGTTCTTTGTGCTTAGTGTAATAACTGTATTATATAGAGAATTTCTCTTCTAGTCATGTCTGTTTGACATTCTCAATCTCTCCTAATCTGATTTTTTTCTTTTTGTATTTACTTATCTCCTCTTCTCTGTCTCCTCTTAGTACTATTCTTCTATTTATTTATTTATTTATTTATTTATTTATTGTTGTTTTTGTTGTTGATACATAGTCTCATTGTGTAGTCCCAGCTAGCCAGAAATTTATTATGTACACTAGGCAGACCTTTAACTCACATTTGTGTTATAATTTGAACAATTTTGGGTTTGTATCACCAAATTTAGCTTTAGAGAATTTCATTTCCTGAATTGTTTGCTTGTTTTTCTTAGTTTCTTTGCAGCGGTAGGGGCTTTGTAATTTCGAAGCAAGTGTTCTACTGCTAAACTGTCCCATCTCCTCCCATAGATTTAGAAAGCTATCATCTTTGGGTTTGCTGACTATATTTTGTATGCTTCAATGTGTACGTCTCCTTTCTCATTTAGTTCAGACTTGGCATTTTAATGATGTTCCACAGATGTCATGGGTTTTTGTTTGCTTGCTTGCTTGCTTGCTTGCTTGCTTGCTTGTTTTAAGCTAGAGTTATTTCCCATTGTTGTTCTGGGTACCTCTTTCTGTGGAGCCACATTGTTTTGAAAGTGCCTTCTCAAGTTAAGTGTAGAGAAGAAAGCATTTTTTTCAGCACTGCCCCTTCTGGTGTAGCTGCTATCCAGGGCCTATCTCTGTCTCTCTGTATCCTCACCTCCATCTTAATATTATTTGCTATTCTTTGTCAGCATAGTGTACAAGTTACCCACAGCTGTCTCTCCCTTCCCTTGTGACTCCATCCTTCTGCAGTTCCACTCACAGTAGGAGAGCTCTGTTTAAGGCTGACCCTTCTGGAACAGACGGGACACCCTCTCCTTTTCAGCTTGTCTGGTTCCCTTCTTTTCCTTCTCTACTACTGAAGCTGGTGTTTATTCTCTGTTCCCCACCTTGCAGGTTGGCTTGCCCACTTTCTAGTAACCACTGCTTTACTCCTGAATTCTAGCAATCCAAGTTCGAGTGCTGTCTCCCATCTTCCACAAACCTTTTAAACATTTGAGGAAGGGTTCACCTTTCAACAGCACACGTCTGGAAGAGGATAGAAATTTAGCATCATTCCACTAGCTTTCCCACTCCAGCTCTGTCCATCACTGGAGTTCCAGTGTTGGAAATGATGCCAAGGACAATGTGGTACCCAGCTCGAGGGCAAAGTCCTGTATGTGTGCCTTTGTGTAAATACATCTGAATAGTCAGTCTCATTCCTTTGTTCCTAAAAGTAGGTAAGCTTAGTGGCCTCATTATATCTGCAGGAATCTAGTTTTTCAAGTACAATGTAGCTGACTAGTAACCCACAGAATATATTCACTGAAAGCCATGGCTGAGGTTCAAAGTTAGAGATGATTAGTGTATTCATTTTTATCGACTGTAGCACTTTATGATGCTTTTGGAAATATTCTTAGTAAATTATTCAATCAAATAAATTTTGCATGAGGGTTTTACTAACAAGTCTAAAAAATTATTTTCAACTAAATTCAGTTAGACAGATGGATTTTGTTCTCCAGGTGGTTGCGTATTTTTTGCTTGATAACCTATTTGGCAGCACTGTTTTGAACCTGTGAATATTTATACTTCAGGTCCTTTCAATAATTAAGAAATCCACATTCTGTACCAGATGTTTCTGATGACTAAACAACTTTGTTCCATTCCAGAACTGTAACACTTTTTTAAACTTTGTTTTTGTTTTCAGTAATGTTTCCCCAAGAACAAAGAACAGAGCAAGCATTTACTGAAGTCACATGTTCACTATGAAGCTATGGCTAATTTACTTTATTAAGCAGAAATGTAGACATCCCTGGAGCCTTATTTATTTTAGCCATCGAGGATTTTAGAAGCAATAAAAATTAGCTAGTTTACAATGCTTTCTGCTACTTTTCTCAGATTGTTAAAGAACTTAAGAAACAAATTGGACTTTGGAAACTACACAGTTATACTGTCTGAATAAGCTATTATCTAACTTCATAAATCTTTATATTTTTCTACCAAGACATGTGTTACAAATGAAAATGTATTATACCTTAATAGAAACCATACTAAAACCAAGGAAACCTCATTCACTTGCACTTTAATAAGCCCTATCCTGGCAAGAGTTTTGGAGGGAAGAGTTATTTTCAACTCTTGAGTTTTTACCAGTCCCCTAATGTATTTAACCTTGATTCAAGCCATTCATAGAACTACCCTCTTAGCATTGTTGATTTATTAAGATTAATTTAAAGCCTAAAATAATATTTAATTATCTCTCACTTGTGTCCCATTTCCATAATGGTAGGCAAATAAAGTTGGGCTATTTGGTGACTTTAGTTTACATGTAGCACCACAAGAATTAATTCAGAGTTACCAACACAAAACCCCTGTAAGTCACATTTCAGAGTCTTTCTAAGGCTTTTTTCTTTCTGGTTGCTTTAATGTTTTATGTACCAGACAGATTACTATCTCATTTGTTTAAAGAACTATTTCATGGAAATTTTACTTTTTTAAAAAATCATAGGAATCATTTATTGTTCAGTTAAAAACTCTAAATTAAGGTTCAGATTTGATTCTACAAGTTATAAGCCAAAATCTGGTACAGTTTTATGGCCATCCCCCTCTATTATCATATACTTTTTAAAAAACATTTCTATCATGTTTTCTGTCTTAAAAACATCGGATCAAATGGGCATAAGTGTTACAGAAACTTTGTTTCCAGTAACTTTTGGATTTTGTCTGGCAACCCTCCAGATAGCCTTTGCATTCACTTGTCTCTGCAAGTAGGAAAAAGGATGGGCACTGACCTCTCCACTCCTCAGAAGACTCCCATGCCTTATAAAGCTGTGTTGTGTTCTGCGTGTCACCCACCAACCTTAGAGAAGCACATCTGATGGCTGTCCAGCTGCCCTTCTTTTTGTGACTTCCCAGCCGTGGATCTTTGAGTGAAATTTCAGTTCTTATGTCTTAGGACCTGCTCACTCACAAGCCGCAGCGAACCCCTCCCATGTCAGCCTTACCCTGCAGCCATCTCTTCTCTAAGGACCCCACTGAGGCCCTGGTGCCTTTACTGCTGGCTGAATGCTAGCACCCTTTGTAATTCACGTTTCAAATACAATTTTCTCCAAAACTTTCCTAGTAATAATTTACTAAAACCTTCCATCTTACATGTTATAATTGCATCCTTCACTTTTCTTTTACTGCATTTACAAGTAATAATTACATATTGGATTATTTATGTAATGCCTGCCTCTCCCAATAGAATGTAAGCTCTGTGGTTTTTCAAAGTTGAAGTCAGAGGAAAGACTTTATTGTAATCAGTATTTCACACTGTTGACAGGTAAATTAGAGTTAAAATAGCTCCCAACAAGCAATGCACAGCCTGAAACCTGAGATCAAAGAGAGGCTATGGGGCATGATAGAGAAAGTAAGTTGTCAGGGACTGAGAAAGCAGGCAGTGGTACAAATCGAAGGCTGGCTTCTACATGGAGCAAACGCTCACTATTTCATCCCATCATTCTGTATCAGCTCCTGTGAGCCTCCATTTTCTTTGTATATGAAAGGCCCCTAAAGCCCTATGACTATTGTAAGTTCAAATGGAAGACACAAATGAGCTTGGTCTGCAGGGTTCCTTGAGCTTCAGTGAACAGATTATCATTACAAACTTTGTTGGGAAGCCCAGACACAGACAAGAATGTAGGGATGGACAAGGAGGGAGAGGGAGGGCTGAAGGCACGTGCAAGAAGAAAGAGTTTACTTCAGTGGTCCCTTCACCATGTCATTAGCCATTGACATCTTTGATTGATTGTTTGGTCCTACATTATCTTCTTCTTTTTCTTCTTCTTTTCCTTCATCTTTTTCTTCTTCTTTTCCTCCTCCTCCTCCTCCTCCTTCCTCCTCCTCTTTTTCCACTTCTTCCACCTCTTCCTATCCTCTTCCCCCCCCCCCTCCTCCTCTTCTTCCTCTTCCCCCTACCTAATTTCTGAAATCTCTTAGGTTTGTAAAAGAATGTCCAAAAAACTCATGGACATTAAGTTTCATGTTCTCTTAATTATAATAATTCTAAAACATAAGATGCTATAATGTCAAATTTATCTAGCCTATTCTGCATTCTGCATTTTAGACTTGACTTTTCAAAATCCTTTTTGAATTATGTTAAAATAAGAGTGTTTAGACTTAACACAGATTCTGCATAAGCTTAATGCTGAAGGGTCAGGGTTATTTATAACTAATGTTTACAAGGGATTACTAATCTATCCTTTTGCTTTTTTATACATACATGGAGGAAATATACTCTGTATAATCCTAAATGGTATCCATAGCCATCTGATGTGAATGAATGCGTTCTCACATACAAAAGGCCTCTTTACAAAGTTAGAATGTTCTGGAACTGAAATATTTTCTACCTTATTTTGCTCTCTTCCTTTCTCTAGTATTGCCACTTCTTTTCCATGCCTAGGTTTTGTTACTTCTACAGGATTCAATGAGCATTTGCCAGCATATGTGAAATGTCAATTGAACTTTCATTCTGAATATCCCTGAGTTGTGTTTGTGCGATTATTACTTACAGTAAAAGATTACAGTTTTGCTAATATGAAGCATGTTAGCTTTACAAAAGCAATCATGTGGGAATGGCTGAAATCTTCCAGTTTTTACTTTCACTTTTACTATATTTCCTAACACAGAAGATTAGACAAGCTTTTATAATCCTTGATATGGTAGCATAGTTCATACAAAGATTGCTGAAAATTGACAATTTAACCCATAATGCAGTTGAAACACTATGCAGTTGAAATGAAAAATAGCCACAAACAACACTGTTACTCATGAGCAGCACTTTCATATTATGTTAAAAGTAGATACAGATCTTCTGTTGTGTAGAAAGTACAATCGGGGTAGACTGTGCCTAGTGAAAACATAGGAAAACAAGACGAATGAAATGACTGGACATTTTGAGTTTCATATAAAGCAAGGCCGGAATCACTTCCTCTGTCTGGAGCTGGGGCAAAGATCCATGGAAACGCATGAGCCTGTGCTGAAGGAGGAGTGGCGGGGAGGGGGGGGGTGGGTTCTTATTATAGTTACCTTGTTTGGAAAATCCAACAAGTACTTAGAATAATAGAAGAGACTCTTCATGTGCAACAGCTCCCTATACATTAGGTTAGGTTCTTATTATTATTCATCCTTTCCTCAAAAATTCCTTTTTTTTTTTTTTTAAGAAAATGTCTAATTATATTTTGCATGTTCACCTTCTATCCATTCTTGGTCCCAACCTTTCCTTGAACATGTGGTTATCCCCCTGCCTCACTCTGTAAATAGCTAAGATTACTGGCCTATACAACTAAGCCTAGGTTACTTTTTTTCCCAATGACTTAAAAATCTGCCTCCATTTCCCAGAAAGCATTGCATCCACATTAGTCTGCACCACAGATCCCTCTGTCTCTCCCTGTTTGGGAGAGCCTACTATGTTCAAGACTAGATATTGTTGTTTCCATAGTGAATCTTTGGGAATCAACCACAAGTTGTTGCTTGCATAGTTAATCCTTGGGAACACTAGTACAATGTCCTCTTTGCTCCTGTACCATTTTCTAAATGTCTGCTTTAGAACTTGCTTATAATTTATTTGCTTTAATAATACACTTCTCTTTTCTAGACCTGAGAGCCTCGAGGTTTAAGAGCTCACTCATATTTATGTTCCCTATCACAACCTAAATGTCTGGCCTGTGCAAGATAGACTTTCCATTGTTGTTACTTCAGTGTATGAATTAAACACTTGAAAATTACATGCAAGGTCTGACAGGCTGGCCTCTACTTTGAAACTGGTTGTATTCCCAAAGTTAATTTTTAAATCAGTTGTTTTGGAACTCTCACCAAGAGATTTCCCATGGAAACAATGTTATAAATGTTATAAATGTTGGTTAGGTTCCCAAGCTAACCCCCAAGAGTCTATTTAACCCATAATGTAGCTAAAACCCTGTGTAGTTGTAATGAAAAATAGCCACATACAGCACTGTTACCCGTGTGCAGTGTTTTCATTATATTAAGTAAATACAATTCTTCTATTGTGTAGAAGGTCCAATCGGGACAGATTACACCAAGCAACCAGCAGTGTGCCATCCCTGGGGCTAAGAGCAGCCACACCACTGAAGGCCACACAAGCTCCTCCACTGAGTTGTACATAATTTCTTTAATGTTGCTTCTCTAACCATCTGCCTCACCACCTTCCATAGTGAATCCTTGGGAATCAACCAGAACTTGTTGCTTGCATAGTTAATCCTTGGAAAGATAATGTCCTCCCTGTGCCTGCATCATCTTCTACATGTCTGCTTTAGACCTTGCTTCCAGTGGAGGTGGAGGAAGATGCAGCAGCTGTACCTATGCTTCCCCAGAGAAACAGCACTTGGTGTGCATGTTCAAACACAATGAAACCTCCAAAGTTCCTTATAAACAAGGAGTGCAACTTGACATGGAGGAGTGGGAAATGATAATACCCTGAAGTAAGAGCTCTTCAGGGAGGTAAAATTTAAAAGTCTCTGAGTAGAGATTTGAACCTCATTTGGCTAGCCACAGTGCTGCAAGCTGAGTTGCACACAGTGACCCTCTGTCCAGAGGCCACTCTAGCATGTGGACATTGGTCTCTCTGCCTTACTTTCCTCCTGGATCAGATGATAGCTGTCAGGCTAATGACATTTTGTGTCTTTTGCTCTAAATTCCATATTTACCATTTATTTTAGCAGAGAGGGAAGGAATTCTTGGGGCATCAAACCTGTGCTAGAGGGGTTACATTTCTAAAATGAGATGCATCAAGCACCTCATATGTATATCATACCTGTTTTGGCAGTGTTTGTTTTTGTTCCAGGCTGTTGGATGTGCTTAAAACCAATTTGTTCCCCAGCGTCTGCCTTTAAACTCTGTATAACAGCTAACCTCCGTCATATGTGACTGCATCTAGATCTAAGTAACAGCAATCCCAGAACACTGCTTTCTCCCATGACAAAGGAAGTTTTTCTTCATGACTTGCCTTAGAATTTTCATTTGATTCTGATGCAGCAAATATATGCTCCGGCAAACTAATCAAATTTTATTTCCTATTAGGAGCCATCTGTTGGCCGATGACTCTTCTGTTGGCTTTTCTTTATTTTTAATGCTATTCATTTTACTTTGTTCATGCATTTACCATGCCTTCTGTGCAGCCTGTTTTTCTCTGTGCAGTCCTTCCATCCTGCCTCTCCTGGGTGAGGGAGGGAGCAGGGAGTAGATCTCAGGGAGTCCACTCATCTCGAGAAAAGTACTTGGGGCCCAAAGCCTTCTCCCTGACCCTCTCCTTAGTCTGTCAAAGCTTCTTTCTTCTCTACCCTCTTTAAGCTTCCCCAGCCATCTTTCAGAAGACTTTCCTAGAACAAAAGAAAGAAATTGCTAAGGTTTCTGCAGTCTTTGACTTCTGTAGCAAGAGATTGGCCTTGGTTTCTTCCTCCATCATTGCTTTCCTTCTGAGGCTGTAAAAGACAAGCAACCTGCCTCATCTAGATCACTGCTCTGCACAGAAGAGTGTTTGTGTGGGACATGCCCAACACAATTCGATACCTACAAAAATGTTAAAATTCAACGACCATCTTACATTATGTGAGTGTTCCCTTGTCCACATATGCTCATTTGCATAAAGTGCTGCTTAGCCTGAATCCTAATTGTCTATTAAGATGAGACCTGCCCAGCCTTTTTAGCACATCTCCGCTCATGTGGAGTTCCCTGCAGGCTGTCTTTGTCCTGACTGTTCCAGTGCCACTTGAGAGCTCAAATGAAAGCTTGCCACGGTGATGTCTGCCTACCATCCAGGTGGACCTCACTCCTCTGAAATTCTCTCCTCTGCCATATGTGCACATTTGCCAAGTCAGGGGAACTAAAAGAAATCCAGCCAAAGTTCTCCTCATGTCTCTGGTTCCTTTCAGACCAACCACAGCATCCCAAAGCAAAGTTAATGGTTCCTAGCTCTGTGACGGCTGTGTATAGGTGCTCAATAAACACATATTGAGTTATTACTCAATTATGTGTGAACTTACTGTTTTAGGTTGGATTTTTCAATCGATCTAGTTTTTCACCTTTTCAGTTACTGTTTTCTTTTTGTCAGTGGTCTTAATCACGCAGGTGAAGGTACACCATCTATGAGTTATATCTAAACAGAAATACAGAAGCATTTCTAAAGTGTTTGGGAAAGAATTTGAATAAAGCAGTTCATATTTTTAAATTGCAGATGAATATTGTACTAGTGATTAAATGTAGCAAACATATTTTGAAACTATTTATCTGGGTGAAAAAAAGACTACAATAGCCATATCCCTTGTGACCAGAGTGTCAATGGCTTCCTTCAAAATAGTCATTTGAAGTTTTTGTTTCTTCCTCCTTTTTAATCTCTCATATTATGAATAATATTTAGTTGGACTCCCACAGCAACTAGAGGAAGAAAATCTTTGGTGTTTATTTTTGATAAAGTATGAAACATTTACTTTTGTACATGTTAGTCTCTGAAGGCTTCAGTACTCTCTTTTGTTCTCTGGATTCTGGTGTCAGATATGGAAATTTAAGTACTAGTATGCTTTTGGTCACCAGAAACCTCTATGCAACACCCACATGTGTAAGTTAATTTTAATATCTGTAGCATTCTATAATCTTAATTACCAAAAAATAATGGCATGTGGTTGTCATGGCTATGGGCAGATTGTTAAAGAACCTGTTACTTTGTTGTTCATTCTTTCTCTAAACTTTTTATTTTAGCCATATTTGCTTAGCCAGTAAGTTAGAGGGCTTTTTTTTTTTTTAATTTTTCTGATCACTCTATGCACCAAGTCCTCTCAGGTCATAATTTCAAAGTGCCAATAGGAGGGATCAGCTTTCATCCTGACTTCCTGCCAAAATAGTTAATATTGTACCTCCTGTATGTTTGACTTCATAAAATGTTTACAATAAACTTTGCTGATCACTAAGCTAACTAATAAACCTAGAATGTTAATAGGTATATGTGCATGCATGTCCATGTGTGTGATATGTATGTGTATTTAGGACAAATGCTTATATCAGAGTTTTATCAGTTATAATTCCTTTGAAGTCTGATCTGAATTACTTCTTTCTGGTTTAAGTATGTTGGCTGATTTTCAGACTTGGATGGGTTTCACTGTAAATTGCTGTCGATGTGACTGGAGCACCCAGGAGCTGTCAGGATGGCTCAGTGATTTAACACTAGTGTCCTGCAGCTTTGCCTGTAATCAGCAGATGCTGCAGTATTACCATAAATGTTTTCCTAACTGCTTCTGTCAAAAAGAAAATTCTTCCTGCCCTGAGTCTGCCGCTTCTGATTAAATTCAGTTTGCTTTCCTTTGCATAATTAATGTCCCATGATGTTCTCTAACCTTTTGTTTTTAATATTGCCTCTTGGTCTAGACTCATTCTTTACAGAGAAGCCCAACCAAGAAAGGACAAAGAGAAATGGCTGGTGCTTTTGCGAGGACCCCCAGCATCTCCTTGCTCTAAACTGATACTGTTGTATACATAATCACTCGTTCATGATCACGAAAGGTTTGGTCTTCACTGTGTTTGTCACTGCTGTGCAGTGTCTGTTCTACTTCAGAAGGCTGTTTCTGCGACTCTTTGTTTGCAGCACACGTTTGCCTGACACCGTGTGATGATAAGATCTGCTTTAGGCTATGCTTACCCTGTCTGTAAAGTAAACTCTTAGACATGAGCCAGGCAAAAGGCTGCCTGATCATCCACAAAGCTTTCTGTATCTCTAGCCCAAAGGAACTTGGAGATTATCTTCATTATAACAAAGTAAATGTGTATATAAGATGAATACATTAAAAACTGAAGACCCTGTTTGTCAGTGAGTATATTTTAATACATTATCTCAGTGGGAAAAGATTCTTAAGTTTATTAAATACTATTAAACCATGAAAAGCCTGACATGCTTCTCTGCCTGTTCCTTGGGAGCCCAGAATTCTTTGGCCTGACAGCCACCTGTGCACTTTACTTCTTAAATAGAGTGTGGATGTGAATAGTTGGTGTTGTTATTCTTATACTGTAAGAATATTTTTTAAGCAGCTCCTAAATAAAGCCTGAAGTTTTGAAAGAACTGCCCTGCAACCATAATGTATGAACTTAGAGTAGTGACATTTTCCTGTGTTTCAAAAGAAAGATCTAGTAATTGAGCTTCATGTTTAGGGAATGATACTATGTCTTCTATAAAAATTTTTAACCAGTAAATGTTTATCACATTGTTTTTATTATTTTATATACACACAGAGACGTTCAGAATAGAAAAGATTTTAGACAGCTGGGCGGTGGTGGCGCACGCCTTTAATCCCAGCACTTGGGAGGCAGAGGCAGGCGGATTTCTGAGTTCGAGACCAGCCTGCTCTACAGAGTGAGTTCCAGGACAGCCAGGGCTACACAGAGAAACCCTGTCTCAAAAAACCAAAAAAAAAAAAAAAAAAAAAAAAAAGATTTTAGACATTGCAAAGCTATTTTTTTGTTTAGGTTTTGTTTTGTTTTGTTTATTCTATTTCCCCCTGACAATGAGCTCAGCAGCCATGGCATAAAAGCCAGAGTGCTACATACAGTTTGGGATTTTCAACTTTTGGCTACTGAAGTATTAACTTTAAATATAAGTTTGAGTTTATCACACAAAAGGAACAAAGGAGACACTTACTTAACATCTCTGGGTTCATCGCCCTTCACACAGGTTCCATATAAAAGTGAGATTTATAATTTAAAAAAAAAAACTCATTTCTTGACCTTCTTCTAAAATTCACTGAGCTGAATGTCACTTAGGCCTCCTGTAGCTCCAGAACATTGTTCTTCATCCACACAGCCAACAACATTGTCATCTTTCCATCACAGTTGACAATCACTTTGTATTAACTACTTCTAGAATAGCCATGACATCTTTTGAATAGAACAACTGTCCATCACTCAGATAATGGCAAGGTGCCACTTGAAATTGAGACTATGAATTTTCATTGGTTGTCTGCTATTTCCCACAGCTGTCACTAGAGTAATCCACATAGCTTCATGGACTCAATTTTCTTGTTAGTCACCACCTTTGAGGAGGATTCACCTGGCACTAAATGTGCTGCTGTATCCACAGCTGCAAAATCAGAGAAACATCTGGAACTTGCAAGAATAAGAACAAGGGGCTACAGTTTACTCAAACCAAAGATTTCAGTGGATCATTCCTATCAGTTTCTTTCATTTCTAATTTATTCATGAATATGTGTTCATCACCCGCCCCACCTCAAGTAAAGGAAGGAAGGAAGGAAGGAAGAGAGAGAGAGAGAGAGAGAGAGAGAGAGAGAGAGAGAGAGAGAGA
>JADRCD010223590.1:0-28582 GCA_019843815.1 Montemys delectorum
ATAGTTGTATGCATTTTAAGTGAATTGCATATATAATAAACTTGCTCTCATATAGCCAACATAATTGTTCTGTATATTTGGTTTGTGTGTTTTTATTCTTCAGATACAAAATTAAAGCTGAAACCAATATCGAAGCAACTGCACATTGGGAAGTTGAATGGTTTTTTTTCCTCCTGCAGGGCTTCATCCTGAAACTTCCCCAAATGACATAGTTTTTGACATAAAAATGCTGAGTTGCTTAATTAGGGTTTCTTGTTTTACTTTGGTGCAAGAGATGGGACTGGAGACTAATGGTGACCAACAGGTACCCTGGTCCTTAGCTAGAGCTTACCCTTCAGCACTTTTTCTTATACAATATTGAGCTGCCTGAAGTCAGAAATGCCCCTGTGTATTATATGAGCATCTCATCTTCATCTTGGACTTAACTTATCCCATGGATTTAATTGATCTGGAGATACAGTAGTATACATTAAGAGCAATACAATACGGTTTTCTATTAAATAATAGGGTAGTTTTGTAAATGTGCTTTTTAGTTACAAAAGTTACCGGTTTTTGGTGTTATAGTGAAGAGGCGATAACATATTTGGCGATTTTAATAGATGCATTCATTTCATTCCTTTTAATGGTATAATTGTATTGACATCTCTCTGGTAAATTGATTAGTTCAAGCTGTGTAACTCATGCAGAAAGTCCTCAGTGTAACTAAATGTGAAGAGAAACACGAGGCTCTTTATTCTCTTAAGAATCCCAGCCTAGCATGATTTCACACTTCCATAATCCCAGCACTCAGGAGGCAAAGACCAGGAGGATGGAGAGTTCCAGGCCAGTCTGTAATACATATGAAGACCCTACCTTTAAAAGAACAAGATGTAAGAGTGGCTGAGGAGATAGCTCAGTGGACTGGGGTTCAATTTCCAGCACCCACATGGCAGCTCACACTGACTATAATTCCAGGATCTAACACGCTCACACAGACATATAAGAAGGCAAAATACCAATGCACATAAAATAAAAATAAATAGATTATTTTTAAAAGTATCACAGGTGTTAAGCATTGGAGCAAAATTAATATGCCAACAGTAGTATGATTTTTTTAAAACAATATACATTCCCTAAATGGACTTTTCTTTGTGAATATGTCAGTCCTGATCATAATACAAGAGGACTGAGGAGTGGAGAGAGGTATATCAAATGCTTCCTAAAGCATAGTTATCTATGTTCTCAAATTTCCATTAACCTGGGCACAGGTAGACAGACAGACAGATAGAGAAACAATACTTAGCTGAAAACCCACACACAAAAGTTACCTATTAGTAACAAGTTAATTCCATTTGCTGGGTTAAATGGAGCAAATTACAAGTCAGCCTAAAACAAGAATCTTCAAGTCACGTAATATTACATTTTTATATATGAAAAAGACAAAGCTGGTGGATGATAATTGACAGGAGTTGCTGAGCGCCTACACGCATTGTACCTTTTATGGAAAAAGGCATTTTTCCCACCCCAAATACTGTATAACTTAGGCATATAGGATCGATCCCCCAAATTTAAAGTCTAACAAACAGACCCTACCTAAATGCTGAGGAAGGTCCCCATGGGAGATTTAGATGTCTTGCACCATAAAAGACACATAATTTAATAGAAAAGACATATACAGTAAAAATTCTCAGAAGGTTACCTGAGAATTAACAATTTTACCACAATCATTTCCCTTGCCATTATTATTCAAACATATACTCATGGTCTCCGAGAGCACTCAGTTAATTACAACTCACTGTTTTAACATTGCTAATGATGAATTGTGGTACATCATAAGGTTATAAAATTTGGGTGAAATAGTTACATAAAGTTTCAATACAGTTTTCGTTTCTTGCTTTTCTGCTGTTTTTTGTTTTGCTTGTTTTTAGAATGGTTCTGGTTCTGAGGCTAGCATGCAATTTATGTGTAGCCCAGTCTTACTTACAAGTCCCACTTTTCTTTTGTCTTCTCAGTGTCAGGTGTGTTCCACTGTTCTTCTCATCCGAAAATCAGTATTTGAAGTATAGTATATGCTCAAAACATGTCCTTATTTAGAAGTACTCAGTCTTTACCTCTTATCACAGGTACATGTTACTGAAAAAATGCACATTTGATTTGTTTAGTCAGATAACTACAGGATGCAATGACTTGCTTGTGAGAAAGACACTATTTGTGATCATCTTAAAAGCACAGCACATTTAACTACAGGTCACTGCTTCGTTTCACTGATATAGTCAAAGCCTTCCCCAGCAAAGAATACCTTAAATTTCCTAGATGAGATATGATTTTGGCTATCATTAGCCCAAAACTGGCCTACTAACAGTGGCTTTTATGAATACAGGCTATGTTAACTTGCTATGGAAAATGCAAAGGAGAAAATACACAGGAAGAACACTTTGACCTCCTGCCTTCATCCCACAGTCCGTGGTCTCCATTGCTCTACCAGTGGCTCTCAGCCGTCCTAATGCTGTGACCCTAATACAGCTCCTCATGTTGTGGTGAAGCCCATCCATAACATTATTTTTGTTTCTGCTGTGTAACTGAATTTAGCTGATTGTGAATCATAATGCAAGTATCTGATAGGCAGGCTATTTGACATGAGACCTCAAAAGGGTTATGACCCTTAAGTTGAGAACCTCTGCTCTAAGCTATGTTGAAGCACAACATCCTACTGGGAAGTCTATACTAGAGCATAGACTTTTGCTTCCTGGTGGCTGGAAGGGAGGTAGAGTGGGGTGGAAGGAAGACAAGAGAGAGGAGGGAAGGCCAGGAACCAAGATACAGCCTTTAAAAATGCTCTCCTTCCCCAGCACCCTTCTCCCTCTGAATAGGCCTGACTTTATTATAGACCAGTCATCTACAGGCACATTAATGGATTTATTCACTGATGACTTGAGAGCATTCACGATCTAGTCACCCTTGAGCCCTGTTGTGGGACCAAGTCTTCAGCACAAGAGCCTTTGGAAATCCTGCACATTGTGGTCCCACTTCCGAAGTTTAGAATAGGCGGTGCTGTATTGGAATCAGCAGCTGAACATGGACATCCAGAATGCAGGTTCCTAGCTTTCTGCCCTACCATCTCTGATACAATCTATCACCAAGAAAATCAGCAGAATTTTACCATATTGATGTCTTGATTCTAGTTGTTTTGGTCTGTTAGCTTACTTTTCATGTAATTTTTTAAAATAGTTTTTGTTGTTTTGTTCTTGTTTTGTCTCATTTGCACCTTGGTAAACAATGCAGATTTCTGGGCCAAAACTTCTTACTGAATCTCTCCATAGTAGACAGTCCCTTTAAGTGATTCTTGTGTGGAGTGTTCTTTTCTTTGTGTGTGTGTGTGTGTGCCCGCTCGTGTGCCCGTGCGTGTGTGTGTGTGTGTGTGTGTGTGTGTGTGTCTGTGTTAGAGCATGTGTGTGAGACCTCACATATACCTGAATGTGGAGGCCAGAGGAGAATCTCTGTTGTCTATCTTCAAAGACTATCCACTTTGGTTTTTTTGAGACAGGGTCTCTCAGTGGCCTAGAGTGTGCCCATTAGGCTAGATTGACTGAGCATCAAGCCCCAGGGATCTACTTATCAGTTCCTTCCCAGTGCTGGGATTGCAAATACATACATGCCACCATGGTCAGGGTTTTTCCGTGTTCATCTCGCCTAGTTCTAATAGTAAATTCTTGCTCTTCTGCATTGTTCTATCATGATAATAATGTATGCCCATTCCATGACTTCAGTCCCTTGATGACAAGGCGATGCTGTTTTATTTACAAGGTATTTGTTGAGCCTGACCAATGTCCTCTGAAGTCACTAAGACAGGAAACCAAGAAGTACTTTACTTAGGAGACATTAGTATCACAGTGATAGCTCATCTGGTCATTTACACAAAGATCCTTTTAGTAAGCACTTACTATATACCAGGCCTAGCAGAATTTGGTACCAAGTCAATGCCAGTTCACTAAGCTCAAATGAACGAACACATCATTGAAGTGTCATTTCTCTGATGATGAATTTTGAGTTTAGGCACATAGCCTGATTTTATTCTTAACCTGTGTGGAAACCTCTTCCAGGGTTTTTTACTTTTCTTCTTCCAGATAGAGATACAGGAAGAAAGCAATCAATCAGTCATCAAAAAGTGGATCACCGGAGGCCCCTTTGTTGATCAATGTGCTTGGGTGTCAGTGGAACAGGCAGCAGGAGAAGAATGTTGATACCTGTGGGGAACTAGAATGTACAGGACAAAAAGGAAGAGGAAAAGCTGGCGCTCAGGAGGAAGAGGAAACAGACACACAAATGCCAATTCTCACATGCTGGCTAACACATCCGCCGGCAGGAAGCTAAACTACACTCTGACATGGGTAGATTGGAGGAATTAAAAGATGATTAAAAAATAAGTCATATATAGATTTTCAAAGGCCTGGTAAAGTTCAAGTGATCTTACAACAATATGAGTTTTAGGACATTTTATCAGAACTCAGTATTGGGATTTTTTTTCCCCCCTATTTGGCCTCAGTGCATGAGAGTCAAGGATGTGGTGCACAACTTCCTAGCAAGAATGGTCAGAGACCTGATAGAGTGTATGAGTCTTTTTCTGACTCCCAACAAAATACTACAGACTGGAGTGGTAAAACAACACAAATGTATTTTCTCGCTGTTCTAGAGCCTCTGGTGAGTTTCCCATGAGGCTTCTCTACATGGCGTGCTTTTCTGTCACGTCATACCACTATGGGTAAAAGTAAGTGGAAAAAAGAATCCCTCTTCTTACGACCACATTGGCCCTAGATTAAGCACTCACTGTTACAAACTCACTCCACTTTCATTCCTTGTGTAAAGGCCTCTTCTTCAGGCAGACACAATGAGCATTAAGGATTTCAACACATGAATGTTAAGAGGCCCCTATTCAGTTCATAAACAGATGGATTTTGGGGGGGGGGTAAGAAGTTTTTAGAGTTCACATATGAAGCCTCTTCAGAGCTGCTGGATTAGATTTCCTGCGTTATATAACTCTGCTCCTCAAATGTTTGTGGGTGGTGCATATAAATGGTACTGAGAATGAGGAACCAATACTGATATGGAACTGAGTATAAAGATACAAGAAATTTGTAAGTCTGCGAAGAGAGAACTCAAAGACAGAGGAACAAGCACACCAGAGACAGATGTTAGCCCAGGGAGTGATTAAACCTGGAAATAAGCCAGATGCATACAATCACAGAAGTTTACTGATAACGTGTGGCAGGATATGATCGAAGCAGCAAAATGGGTACGTGTGTTCTGTCCAAATGCTGTGTCCCCTGTAAAATTCATATGTTCAAATTCTAATCCTCCAAACTGATCAAGTAGTGAGAATTCTAAGGGACCTTCATGAGCAGAATTAATTTGCTTATAAAGTAGGCCAGAAGAGTTATTCTGTTCTCTCTACCAACTCGGGACACAGATGTCACTGTTTATGAACAAGGATTGATCCTCGCCAGAAGCCAAGGTCCTCTTACCTTGATCCTGGTCTTCCTGGCCTCCAGAACTGCAGAAAATAAGCCTGTGTTGTTTATAAAATAGCGAATCTCTGGTATTTTGTTAGCATTCTGCATGGGCTACATATAATGCCATGTAAAGTTAGAACCCTGCCTCTCACAATGGTGGGCTGGTACTGGTTCCTCCCAGTTCACTTATGCCAGGTAAAACCATCATCAGGGAAGCTGGATTTCTGCCCAGAATTGAAAAAAACCAAGAGACACCAATGATGTAAGACATTGAAGAAAACCAGCCCCGCCGGGTGGTGGTGGCACATGCCTTTCATCCCAGCATTTGGGAGGCAGAGGCAAGCGGATTTCTGAGTTCGAAGCCAGCCTGGTCTACAGAGTAAGTTCCAGGACAGCCAAGGCTACACAGAGAAACCTTGTCTTGAAAACAAACAAACAAACAAACAAACAAAAAACCAAAAAAAAAAAAAAAAAAAAAGAAAAGAAAAAAGAAAGAAAACCAGCCCAAATGTTTCACTAGGGAATCAGGTGACCCCAAAGACAGGAGAGTCAGAGTAGCAACTAGAAATGATGGAAAAGAAAATCAGGACATAACTCTCCTAGAATTCCATATTTGGGTAAAATACTGTTGGCTTCCTAAGGAAATCACTCATACTCAGACACTGGAGGTTTCTGGATATACTAGATGTCTGCATAGTCAATACCTCACAGAATAAAGAGACATGGAGAAGGATGCCAGAGTGAACACAGATGTGATGGGAGAGTTGACCAAAGACCCTCGATGTGACTCACCGTAGATGCTGGCTTCTTTGATGGACAGCTTGCAGTGTCCTTATCAGAGGATTGCAAGGAGCTGGGCCTGGAGAAACAAGAGGTTGTTAGAAAGCTTAGAGCTCATGATAAGAAGCAAGAGCCTTGCTGTACCCTCCTCCAAACTCCCACATAGACCTTAATGAGTGTCTGGGTGCCTGCCACTCAGAAGGTGTTCATAGCCAGCCAGAGGGGATTACAAATGGAGTCTCGCCAAGAAAAGAGACTTGGTGATTTCACCTCACTTGTGCTCCTTGTCTTCAACTCTGGAAGAGCTATGTCTTTGCAAAATGAGGAAGAGAGAGAGATCGAGAGGATGAGAGACCAGAAGTACAGAGACTGAGCCAGCTCTTCCCCAATATACCCAGATAGTGATGGGGAGAGAAAGCCTTTGGTTCCGTTGATCTTACACTTTCGTTGTTGAAAATGCTCAGAAGGTAAAAGAGTCTTGTTCAGATGTTGATGAATAGGCATGGAAGATGTACTAGGCCTTGAATTGACTGTTCACATCATCCTCTAAGCAAAATACTTAAGTTGTGCTTATGGCTATAACTGAGTAGGCGCGCATGCTTAAAATGAGAAGACATGAGAAAACTGGAAAAGATGTAGCAACTGCAAATCATACTCTTGTGAAAACAGCTTGAATAGCTATCTAAGGCACACCGACAAGAAATTTCCTCTTTGTTGGTTAGTTTATATAGTGCTAGACCAGGCTAAGCAAGCTGCTAGGGGAGAAAAGGTAACAGCTGTCTTCCCAGATGTGAACAGTATGAACTATCATACCAACCTACCAGAGAAAATATACTCACTGGTACCATACTGGCATGGCAGCTTTGGAGGTAACCAATCACTCTCTGCTTGGCTTGAGGTTCACTCTGCATGAGTTAATTCATGTCTGGCACTGGGCATTCAGTCAAAACACTTCGATTGAAGGGGTCTTAGGCACCAGAGGAGAGCTCTATTGTTTAGCTAGATTGACATGACTTTAAACTACCTTCTCAATACTTTTCATACCCACAGATGAATGCTGGTATCCACATTAATTGGAGAAGCTTCTCCTTTGGAGTGAATGGCATAGAATGCAAAGCTACTTAAGGTGCTTGAGTGAACAACAGTTGAGGGCTTAACCCTCAACAGTGCATTTGAACCACCCACTATAAGGCTCAGAGAACAATACAGAACAGGAGACAGAAAGAAGATAAAATATAGAAGATAGGAAGAAGGGCTACAAAATGCTGTTTTTCTGATCATGACACAGCCCTTGCAATTGTAATCTGACAACTGGGGTACTGAGCCTACATAATACTAGGTCTGTCAATAGTTAATTGTTGATTAAGGAGGTGCTCCCAAGCCCTGCCCCTCCCTGAACTGTTGGCTACTGATGGATTCTGGGAGATGGGCAGTCACACAAAATAAGACATGAATGTGGGAAAGGGCTTGCAGGGAGGATGAGGAAGGCATTGAGAGTGGAAGGAAAGGGATAAGAGAGCATAGGAGGTAAAGTCACCAGAATTTACTACATCCCTGTATGAGGTTGTCAATGATGACATTTTTAAAATTCTTTTTAAAATAAGTCGTTTGTCCATGGTTAATTTCACTTTATTCACCTACATTAACAAGTGCACTTTCTTTTTCATTTTTAAATTTTTCTTTTTTATTAATCTATTCACTTTACATCCCAATATCAGCTCGCCTCTCCTCCCTGTAACCCATCACAAAGATCCTCCCCCATTCTTCCCTCTCCATTTCCTCAGAGAAGGGGGAGACCCTCCTCCTCCTGGATATAATGAGTACATTTTCAAAACATTTCCATGAATATAAACTATAAGAACTTATTGTACCATCAGACATAAGTATAATTTTGGTAGATTGAGAGTAAACCTTAAGCAGTAGCACCTGTTTATAGGGTTACAGGAACATTTTACAGTATGAATGTTCACATCATTTCTCTGTTAAATGATATGAAGATATGGCGAGTGTTTTTACTTGAATATATTCAGTTCTCTATGGGTTACTACTCTTCTACTGCTATTATTATATATGGATATGCCTCTTTTTATGTACATTAATGTTTTTAACAGTCTTAATGTGGCTAAAGATCATATTTTTCATTTCTTCCATATGCTTACAAATATGGGCCTTTTTCTGTTATTTTAATGCTTGCTTTATACATATTTTATCATCCTCTGATTTTGATATCCATTCACACTTTCATTTACAATTCCTCTTCATCAATTTAAAAATTAAGGGAGGGTTCCTCAATAGCCTCAAATCCTTCCTACTTCTGACATTTTTTCTTAATTTTCTCCTGATTTTTGGAATCTTATCTGTCACTATTATAAATAGAAAAATAATTACAGTGCCTCTTCAAATGAACTTCTTTTTCTATCTGCAACAATTATGCATATATACATAGATATACACACTACAATGTATATATTATATATATGTAATATATACATAAAATGTATTGTGCTGGAGAGGTTTATGTCAACTTGACACAATTAATATTTTTTAAATTAGTGAAAAGGAGGGCCCAGCCCATTGTGGACAGTAGCATCCCTGGGCTGGTGGTCCTAGGTTCTAAGCAAGCTGAGTAAGCCATGAGGAGCAAGTAAGAACATCCATCCCTCAAAGGCCTCTGCATCAGCTCCTGCCTCTAGGTTCCTGCCTTGCTTGAGTTCCTGTCCTGACTTCCTTCAATGACGATCAGAAATATGGAAGTGTAAATTGAATAAACTCTTCCTCACCAATTTGCTTTTGGACACGGTGTTTCATCACCACAACAGAACTGAAGCATCAGTGGAGTGGAGTCAGCCAGAGCCTAGAAGACAAGCTGTGTGTGCTGCAGAGGGCAGAGCTGGAGAAGTGACCCAAGGCCTTTGGAGGAGCCCAGAAGAGTGTGAATAAACCCCAGATATTAGACACTGAGTTATTTATACTTTTGGAGTTAGGTTTTATTTGAATTTGATTGTAACTATGCCCTGGTTCTTCCCTCTTGAACTAAGAAAGTATTCGGTTTATTTTTGATTTTACCGGACCCCGCAATTGAGACACTTTGAATTTTTATAATACCGGAGTTTAAAAGAGATTGGCTATCTTAAAGAGAGTGAACTTTTAACATGTTTGAATTTGTAAAGATGGTGGGACTGTTAAAAGTTATTTATATGTTTAATGTGGGATCTTGGGAAATGAATGAGTAGGAAAAGGTGGTGGGTGAATGGTGATGTGTTTGCTGTCAGTCATTTTCTGTCAACTTGACACAAGCTAAAGACATCTCAGAGGAGAGAACCTTAATTAAGAAAAGGCCTCCATGAGATCAGGCTGTAGGCAAGTCTGTAGGGCATTTTCTTAATTAATGATTGATGGAAAGGGCTAAGCCCGTCGTGGTTAGTGCTGTCTCTAGGCTGATGGTCCTGGGGTTTAGAAGAAAGCAGGCTGAACAAGGCATGAGGAGCAAGAAGTAGTAAGCAGCATCCCTCCCTGGCCTCTGCATCAGCTCCTGCCTCCAGGTTCCTGCCCTGTGTGAGTTCCTGTCCTGACTTCCTTTGATGATGGACTGTGATGTGGAATGGTAAGCCAAATAGGCCCTTTCCTCCCCAGCTTTCTTTTGGCCATGATGTTTCATCGCAGCAATAGAAACCTGAATGAGGACATTTACATACATGCATACATACATACATACATACATATTACATCATTTTTATATTTTCCAAACTGTATGTTTAACATTAGAGATTTAATAATAAAACAACCAAAAGCAGGTGCCTTATGCAAATAATCCCAGCACATGAGAAATGGAGGCAGGAGAACCAAAGTTCAAGACCATCCTTGGCTATACACTGAATTCAAGGGCAGGCTCAGACAGTTACCTGCATGCATTTATATATGTTTCTGAATCTAATAATCTAGACCCATGAAGTGTAAGGGACAGATTTTTATAGTCACTTCCTGGCATAACCAGAGTAGGAAACTGTTGTAATTACTGCAGAGTAGATACTGTGTTGAAAATAGAGATGGCATAGGATGTGGTGTCTAGACTTAATATCCAACCACTTCTAGAAGCACTCATAATTCACAGAATAGTAAGAAAGAGAAGTTGAAAGAAAGACATGAATTATGATGCTGTTGCATATGCTGTATAAACTTATGCTGGGGAAATTGAAATGGACTGAAATATTAAACTTGACTTGGAGGAAGATGAGGTTAGATACGAGGTAACCTGGACTAGAACCTCAGTCCCGAAGTTTACTACCTGTATGATCCTGTTCAACCAGTTCCTTATCATCTCTTGTTGCTTAGTTTTCCTCTGTGTAAAACGACAAGTTTGTAGGCCTTTTTGAGAATAAAGTTACACAATGCAGTTTTCATAGTAGAGATTCAATGACTAGGTCTTTAACCACTGCCCTACATAATCTGTCACATTTAGAGTAAGTCTTAATATTAATTGTGCAGTGGTTTTCAATCCTCCTAATACTGCAGCACTTCAGTATGGTTCCTCAGGTTGTGGTGGATCCCAATCATAAAATTACTTTCACTTCTACTTCATAATTGTAATCTTGCTACTGTTATGAAGTGTAATGTAAATTGTTTTAGTGATGGAGGTTTGCCAATGGGTTGAGAACCCCTGCATCTTTTGGATATAAAAAGTAATGTAATTATTGGAAAAATGAGTGAAATTTAGTTAAAATTTATACAGCTTCAAAGGGAAATTTTAAATTTTATAAACCATGTTCATCACTGCAAGGGAGACTTTGAAAGTTTAAGAATGTTTGAAATAGTAAAGACGTTGGGATTTTTTTGACATAATTAAGATGCTAATTCAGCTTGGTTTTGATCAGATAAAATATTCCCTTCCATTTTAAAAGACCATTACAGTTCAAGGTAAGGTTAGTTAGGTAGCTAGATAGACATGACAAAAACTCAAAAACTCAAAAAAACAAAACAAGATGTTTTTTTAGTAGTGATTAAACAAGAGCGAACATGGGCTCTTCTGAAGATAAATATAAAGAACTTTTATTGGTTGCTTTTTTTTTATTGCTAAGCTAAAAATACCATGACCAAAAGCAAAGTATGGAAGACTTGGCTTATGGGTCCATGGGGTAAGAGTCCAATGTGAAGGGTAGCCATGACAGCAGGAGAAGGCCATGTCTCAAGTGTAAACATGAAGCAGAGTGTGAACTGGACGTAGGGGGAAGCCTGGGTTCAGTGATGGACTTTCTCCAGCAAGGCTGGGCCTTCTCCCCAAACACCTAAGCCCGTGGGAAACTTTTTTTTTTATTATTCAAACCTCCACACCATTCTTTTTTGTTGTTTTTTTTTGTTTGTTTTTGTTTTTTGTTTTTTTCGAGACAGGGTTTCTCTGTGTAGCCCTGGTTGTCCTGGAACTCACTCTGTAGACCAGGCTGGCCTCGAAAACTCAGAAATCCGCCTGCCTCTCTCCACACCATTCTTTAAGAATGTAAAACAGAACATAAGATGGCCACTGAATTTTGAACCAGAACCCAAACAATGAAGACCAAGATAACCCAACAGGTTCTGCTATTCCAGCACAGCAGCTGTGAACTAATTAAATAGCCCACGTTGCTGTGCTGGACTTTAGCACTCCGTTTACAGAGCTGCTTCAGAGGCTGTGCTATTAAAGTCTGGGTTTTATCAGAAGAAGGAGGCACTATTTTTTCTTTTTTCTTTTTTTTTTTTTTTAACGCAGCCCTTAAAATTAACATACTGGATAAGCTGCTTATTATGGATACAGCCTATGAGATTCTCCATATAGATTCAGAAGTGAAGCAGTGAATTTTTAAGCCAACTAATGAGATTATTGCACTGAGACTAAAATCTAAAAATAGCACTTTAGATAACCCAAGAGCACTTTGAGAAATAAATTTATACTCTATATGGTCATTTCTAAAATGACAAAAGCCACATTGATAACCACTAATATACTGGAATCTCTCTGTGCTGAAATGTGGAGCAATTCTGTACTTAATTAACTTAGAAATATACCAGCGATAATTGGAATATATGAGGAAACAGTATTTTAAGTCACTGTGAACTATACTTCTCTCATTAATTAATCTTAATAGCTAAGCCTTAACATTTATATAAAAATAGCCAAACATTCTCGAAAAACAAAACAAAACAAAACAAAACAAAAAAATAGCCAAACATGCCGGGCAGTGGTGGCGCACGCCTTTGATCCCAGCACTTGGGAGGCAGAGGCAGGCAGATTTCTGAGTTCGAGGCCAGTCTGGTTTACAGAGTGAGTACCAGGACAGCCAGGGCTACACAGACAAACCCTGTCTCGAAAAACCAAAACAAAAAACAAAAAACAAAAACAAAAACAAAAAAAAACAACAACAAAAAATAAAAACAAAGCAAAACAAAAAGCCAAACAATAAATAAACTCTTACATCATAAGTCAGTTCTGACAACTATCAAATTGTTTTATTTAAATTGTTGTACATAGTAAGGGAAGACATGGAGACATTTACCAATAAGACATTTTGGAGGCCATAGAAAATAGCTAATATTTCACACATCCTAGTGTAGTGTATATTCAAGAAGACATGGAGAAAATTAGTGAACTCTATAGTTCTACTAATTTCTCTCTAAAACAGGAGAAATAACACTTAGCTTACATTACATTTTGGTGATAAAATGAAGTGAGATAGCAGCTTTGGAACAGCTCAGCATCCTCGAAACTTGTTACAGGTAAAAGTCATTGTATACAACAAGACTCTTCTTGTAGACAAGGAAGTTACCTGGCCTGCACTCTTCCATGTAGGAAGCAGTGGCATCTACAGAGGGATATAGGATGCCTTTGCAGGATGTCAACCATATATGAACTAGAGGGGAGAAAGAATCTGATGGAAAACTTTAACAAAGCTACCTCATCTGGCTTTTTAAAATTGTGTGTGTGTATGTGTGTGTGTGTGTGTGTGTGTGTATGTGTGTGTGTCTGCGCGTGTGTATGTGTCCACGTGTACTAGAAGTTTACTTTATAGAGGAAACTCAAGACTTCTTCAGTGTAGGAGAAGGTCATACTGTTGTCAGGGAATATATCCCTGTCTGGAGGTTCTAAACACCTTCCTAAATAATTCAAAGTAGGAATCAGAGTTTCTTTAAGACTTCTCTTTAAAAGCTATTGAAATAATAATTTATATAAGTATTCATTACCATGGTAGTTTTTTTCTTATAAGACTTAACAGTTTAAAAAAAAAAAAAGTGAACTTTTACAAATATCTTCTCTAGCTGATACAAGCCAGACCATTCCTTGATAAGATTCTACAGTAAGCTCTTGTCTTTGTCCCCAGCCCCAACTTCAGCCACTGATTGGTGGGTTATCTTCTTATATGCAGGCTGTATAGCTTGGAAGAAGGCCCTAAGGCAAAAGTGGTATGACTCAATAAAATGAAGTAACAGACAGGAAATTAATTTTAAAGTGAGAAATGTAGTCTGCTGCTGCTGTCAGGAAATGAACTGGATAAAATTTAGATAGTATGCTAAGGAGAGAAGTATGGTGAATTTAGAGGAAATCTAGTCAAAGGATCTTTAAGTCACCAAGGCAAAGTTGATCAGGATGGTGCATTAGTGTAGGTACTGAGCATAGGAAGGGAGACATAAGAAGTTGCCTTTAAGTATCAGGGATATTAACTGGAAATGGTAGTTTATCTACCCATAGGTAATTATTTGCCTGATAGAAGCAATCTTTCTTGTTTATTCAACAGTAACTAGCTACATTTTGAGCACCATAATAATATGGTAGGCATGACAGACCCAAGGATACTAGTCTGGTAGGAAGAACAAAGAAAAGCAATTCTAGTTTAGTGTGGTAAGTGCTAGGAATTGATGTGTGCATGGGAACTTAAGAGAGGAGATGATGCCCATTTTGAAGCTTGAATTTTGAAAGATAAGCTTTGGCATGAGGGGTAAAAGGAGAGAGGTTTCATGTAGAAGGAGCAACACGTGTAAAAGAAAAACAAAAAACTTAGAAAGTTGAGGAAATATCAGCTTTTCCACAAATTACAGGCTTTTCATAGTGGCTCAAGCATAGAATGTACTGAAAGCTGATTATTGGAATGAAGTTGGAGAGATAAGCAGGCTGGTTGCAGTATCCTAAATGTGATGGGAAGAACCTTAAGCTTTCAAGACAGTTGTGATACTTAGCATCTACAGTCCCATTCCTCGGGAGGCTGGGGCAGGAGGAATGCAGGGACTTGGAGGTCAGCTTGGGTTACTTCATCAGTTCCAGGACAGACTGAGTTACAGAGTGAGGCACTGCCTCCAAACGAATAAGGCACAATCATCATCAATAGTAACAACAGCACAGGGAATGCAGTAGAGATAGACTCAAGGAGAACCATTTAAAGATTTGTAGTCTATAAGATTCTGCTCTCCACTGATGGCCGTACTTACAAAGGTCATTTCTCTTGTTGGTTATTGCTACCAGTTGAAACATCTGAATCAAATAAAATATCTTAGAATGCTGAAGATTAAATATATATGTGTGTGTATATATATATATATATATATATATATATATATCTGTCTGTATGTATGTAATTGTGTGTATGTATATCCTTGCTGATAATCCTAGGTGGTGTGTGTGGAAGAATAAAAGGGAAATGAGATAGGATTGTAAGAAAGTTAAAAATGGTGTATTTAAATATATAAGAGGAATACAAACACAAGAGAGGCTAACAACTTAGGGGTCAAGATAAAAGAACAGAAAATAGAGAACTCCCCTTTATGACAAATTCTTGGGCAATGTATAACACACACACACACACACACACACACACGCACAAATACACACATGATGAAAATTTAATACATATAAAACTTTCCATTATATATTCACATGGTTCCTATAAATGCTGTAACTGACTTAACTCTGTAGATATGGGTAAAAATATATTTTGGATTTGACATTAAATATCTACTGAAGCTAAAATTGTCACATTCAATCAATTGCCATTAATGACAATTAGAAAGTATTGATCTAGGAACAAGCCCAATGGCAAAACCATTTTCCAAAAAGAAATAAAGCCTTCACAGGAAAAACACAAAGTACAACCCTGTCAGCAGCAAATAAAAATAGTGGAGCCCCAAACAGCCTATGCAGTAAGATGAAATGATAGGAAAGAAACTTCAAGCTCTCTTTCAGTTTGGGCAAGTTCTCGGTCAACATTCAAGAGGTGTATTTCTGGAGGTGTTCTGTTGCTTCCTTGCTGCCAATGTCATCGTTTGAAGAGCAGGTACTCTCTTGCATCCCAGGCTCCTTCTTCCTGTTGCTTCATCCCAGCCTCATTTCTGGAAAGATCTGAGTCTCCTCATGCGATACATTTCAGGGATCAATGATGGTATGAATTTTACAGACCCAACTATTGAGGGACATAGTTTTACTTAGCAAGCAGTCACTCTTCTAATGGGTCTCAAATACTAGAACATTTAGGAACTTCCTCCATTGATGTGTTTAATTCTTTCCTTCCAAAACAGCTCAATACTTACGTTACCACCGAATGACTTTTTTACTGTGCAAACATTTCTCTTGTCTATTTGTTTCCTCCCCCCAAAAGGGATGTGTAGCAATTGCCCAGTTCACATTATTGTTGTGGTGGGGATGGTGACTCAGGACATTGAAAGACATGTGACTTTCAGACTTTACCCCCATGTCATTTTCCACTATAGTTCAAGTAGTGCATGTGATAATTGCAGGCATCCCGCGTAATAATTTGTAAAGTTTTCCATGACTGCAGAGATGCCTAGACTTTTAATACTCTATGTGGACAAAAGTCCATTTTCCTCTGTTGTTGTTTCCTTGTTTGGCTGCCAAGCTTGCTGATAGCAACCTAATGAGCAAAGAGTAAACTATTATCACTTTAATTGGTCTCCACTGGCTAATTCTTAGGAGGCTTTTAGAAATGCATTTATTATATAATTAAGAGATTTGTGATTCCTTTTAAGTCATCGGCCATAAAAGGCCCGGTTTAATATAATAATTACAGTCACTTCTCCTGTTGCTCTGGGTCAGCAATCGAGTCTCACCCTTGGAGATTGTTTTTTCAAAGTCAAGTTGTCCCTATTCCAGCACTTCCTGCATAACCCAACTTCCGGTGCGCTTCTCCTTTGTAAAAACCATAACCTCACCAGTTTCACGAAGATTAAAATCACCGGTCTGTTTGTGCCCATTTCTCCCTGACTACTCTGATTCTCACATCTATGGCTTTAGAGATGTTCCACTTTAAAAACTCTAAGCTGTAGCTTGGTAACTTAGACCACTGTAAAGCATATGCTAGGGAAATGTTCTGAGTTTTAAATATGGAGCTGACAAATAGAATACTTTTAGATGCCAAGAAAGTTTTCTTCTATTGAGTTTGTTGCATATCTACGTGCCTAAGCCTTTATTCTGAACTCTCTTGCCCTTGATTTCTGACTACTTTAGGTTTTGTTTTGTTTTTCCTGAGCATACCTAGATTCTTCCTTGGTGCTCGAGTAAGCTGTTCTGCCTCCCTTGTCAACAGGCATGCTTACAGTTTGGAATCTTGGATTGCCTGATCTTAACTTTATCTCTCTACTCTGACAGTACAGAACTTGAGCATGGTAAATACAGTTGACATTCTTTGTTATTTGATAGGGAATTAATTAATGAACTATTTAAAGTAGTGGTGTAGGAACTGGGCTTGGTGGCTCATATTTGCAATCCCAGTGTGTGATGGAGGCAGGAGGATCCCTATGAGTTAGAGGTTAGTCTGGGCTATAAATTGAGACACCCTGTCTCAATGGAACTATCTCAGACAATCTGATTATGTGCTGTTGGTGGTAAAAAATATTCATGCTAATAATGCTGGTAACATTGGGAAGGCTAGAAATGCCAGTGTCTTCTTGGTGCCATGGTCCCTCCCCTGTGATACTTAGACTTGGAATTGGGCACTTGTTTGTTTTCCCTTCTAATGTTATATTGCAGATCATTCTGATTTCAATTTTAAGTAAAATGAATGTGACTTATAAAGCCATTTCTATAACCAATGAAAAATTGTGTTGATAGTTCCCTATTATTAACTTACTAGTGGTAACCTTGCTTTTGTTTAAAGACTATGTTCCATTGTTCACACTAGGTTGGATAGCAACTAAACTGGTTGGAGACAGATAAATCTAAGTTACTATTGCACTTTCTCTTCCTTTCAATATAAATATTTAATTGTGTCATGAGAAATCCTCATGTGACGTGTGGTGTGATTGATTTTCCCTGTAAGTAGGGCACTAGTTACAGATCTGAAAAAAGAACTAACACTTTCTAAGTCTTTCTGAGTGATGACGACTCTATTTTAGGCATTTAAAATTATTCTCTTTAATCCTCATTGTACCTTACAAACTAGATATTATCACCCTTAATTTACAGATGAGTAATTAAGGTTAGATAGCTTGCCCACAGTTGCAGTTAGTATTAGGAAGAACCAGGATTACAACACAAGGCTGATTCTAAAGTTTGTTTCCTTTTTCACATTCTTAAAATAGGTTCTTCCTGCTCATTCTGAGGGTGGAAGACAGCTTTGCAACAAATTATAATGCTTACCAGAGCCTACTGCTTTGGTGGAAAAGGGCAGAGGTTCTGGAGTTGAAATTGCTGGACACCTATCTCTGTCCCACCACTCATTAATAATGGTAAGGAATTTTGCTGTTTCATAATCTGTAAAATGGGTGGGATTGTTACAGTATCCACACATGGTTTATAAGGACACAGGAAATACGTACAAAGTAGTCAATGAAGTGGTCAATAGTAGTGTTTTATACACATTTTCCAGGAGTTTAATCTTCCCATAAATGCCAATATTTGAGGCTGTGCTTTCTTAAGGCTGTGGGTTTGATTCCTGAAACTGGAAAAAGAAGTTGGCTCTTTGTATGCATAATCTATAAATTTTCATGTTGGCTACTTATGTCTGGCTCATTTGGCAGTCACCGTTCTATTTTAGATCCCTATCCAGTTTTACATGTTCATTTTTTTTCTTTGATGCATGCAGAAGATTAAAAACTGCCAATAAATTCTCCACTAATCCTCCCTTTGAGAATGCTCTTCTCTTGAAAACAGACTAGACTTGGTAACCTGCTTAATGAACAGGCCAAGACAGAGTGAGAATTTTCAGGCTAAGTGTGTTAGTAGAGCTACCACATGTCTCTGGATGCTCAGTAAGAGAACTCTCAGTTTCCAATAAACCGAAGCACTGAGACCTCCACACAGGAGAAATATAGGTGACCCTCGCCATCAGATCTAGATAAGCCTGTCTTCCTATTATCCTTGTCAAGTAAAGCTGTCTGGAGTCTTCCAGACAAGGTCATCTGCCCCCTCAGTATTACTGGGTGCCTTTAGTGAAAAGAAGATTCCTTCTCACTTAGCCCTGCCACAGTTCTTGACCCACAGACTCATGAAATCTAACAAAATGCTTGTTATTTTAAGCTATTATGTGGTGGACTAGTTTATCACATAACAATGAGTAACCAAAAATGAGTTGTTACTTTGTTTTAGTTTTCTTTATTTTTTGTTTACTAAAAAATCAACTATTGTGTCACAACAATTCTCATACAGGGATGGATTTTATCTACGAGTGACCTAAGTGAGGTTATTATTACTGTAGAGTCATAGTTCTCAGGGAATGAAACCAATAGGCTTAGGCTATAAAGATACATACAATGGGAGATTCAGTGTAGGAAATAAGCCATGTAGCGTTGGAAACCCAGAAGTCTTGGAGTCTGTTGTCTTTAGTCAACAGAAGTGAGAAACTTGTGGTAATAAGCCTGAGGCAGAAAGCCTTGAGAACCTGTGGGAGGGCTGATGTCCAAGTTTCAAAATGTAGGAACCAGGAACTCTAGAGATTCAAGGGTAGGAGAAACTGTATGTCTCAGCTCTATTTTTTTTTTTTTAAAGAACAATTTTTCCCTTTCGCAGCTTTTTTATTTTGACTACTAAGATATTTAAGGAATCTTAACCATCTTAGAAAGGATAACCTTGTGTTGCTCAGTCTACTAGTTTAACTCTCTTTGATCACCCCAGACACACCTAGACAGAATGCTTTCCCACCTAGCAGAGTGCATTTAGTTCAGTTAAGTTGAAAACTTAACTACATTAAAATTAACCCTCTCAATCCCATTCTACAAAAGTCACAGGCAATAAAAACAGGCAATCCAAGTGTTGATTTCCAAAATTCACAAATATTACATAGCAAGTAACCAACGTAAAAAAGATTTGGCCAGGGTAAACCTGTGGGCCAGTGGAAAATTGAAGAGAATTTAAAAATTACTCAGCTATTCATTCATTCCTCATTAGTCCATTGACATCTTAATCAAACAAGTGTTTAGTAACTACTTTGTGCTTAGTATTGCATAAGATAATTCTAATGTACCCCAAGGTAACTATTATTATATCACAACAGCATTCTAGGAATATGCCATCATATTCCTAGGTGAGACAAACACCTAGAGCTGTCTGACGCAATAAAACAGAATTTAGCTCAGTCATCAGGACACCAGAACTTCCTGTTTCACTTAAAATGTGTGTTCTCTGAGGATTTCATATGTGCAACCAACCAAATATGGCTCTATACAGTCCCCATAGCCCTGTTACTAACAGATTCTCCATACTATATTCCCTTCCAAGTTCGTGTTTTCTTCTTTATTTTAAATAAATCTACAGTGTCCAATTAATTCTGTACATATGCGTGGGATCATCCACTGGAGCCTAAGAAAACATCCAACAGCCACACCCGCAAAGAAGAATGATGCTCCCTCCCTCAGCAGCTATCCCTGAGGGGCAGGGTCTGGTTGAGCTTCTTCCTCATTCCTGCTGGAATGTTGGTTGTCTTGATCGTGTACAGATCGTATGCATGTAACAACCCCTGCCATGAGTTCAAGAGCACAATAGCTCTGACACATTCAGAAGACAAAATGTCACAGCATTCTGACCTATCCTCTGGTTCTTAAATTTGTCCTGCCTCCTCTTTCTGGATATTTCCCAGGCCTTAAAGATTAATATAGATGATTCGGCCATGCTAAGCACTCACAATTACTTACATTTGGCACCTTGACCAGATACAAGTCTCTACATAAACTGCTACCTACTTCAAAAAGAAGCTTCTCTGACCAAAACTGAGAGAAACATAAATCTTTGGGTAGAAACAAATATTTAGAAGGCAATATGATGACATGCACATGTAGCAAAATAACAAGGATAGGTTCTTCTGTCAGGCCTATGACCTCACAAGCTACAGACTTTTGACCAGCTTTACAGTACCAGCATGAGGTGTGTTCTGTAAGATAGACCTCAGATCCTACCAGAGAGCAGTTGGTTGCCTCATAACAGCTATGCCGCCATTGCAGCAATGGGGACGTTTTGCCTGGTAGGTTGGTAATGTAACGTGCAGGGTCCAGCTCTAGGTAAGCTCATCACCATCTTTTCTTCCTCAGCTACCTTCATAGCACCTTCTGGCACTTGGAAGGCTAGCCATTGGGGAAGAGTTTTTCTGTTGCCTTGAGCTTTGATTTGAAAACCTTTACTTATTTAGCTCCTGATACTGCTATTGTTTAAAATACAGTGTTGAATTAAGATGGCTGTAAGATCCAGTTTTTAAGGTTTATGAGAAAATCTTCCCCTCCCTACTTCTCTGTCTGAGCCACCATATTCTTATGTAATATATAGCCATCAATTCCTCCATCTAACAGACTTATTCCTAAACTTTGCTTCCTCACTTGTGTTTATCCTAAAACAGTAAACATTTGCATTACCACTACCTTTTAACAAGGTAGTGAAAATGGGTTTTTCTTTTCACAGTAGCTACACAGTCAGTCTAAGAGCAGGACCTCTGTCTGTCTGTCTGTGTCTCTGTCTGTCTGTGTCTCTGTCTCTGTCTCTCTCTCTCTCTCATGTGCATTGATGTCTGCCTGTCATGTGCATGTATGTCTGCATGAGGAGTATCAGATCCTCTGGAACTGGAGTTACAGACAGTTGTGGGCTCCCCTGTGGGTGTGGGGAATTGAATCTGGTCCTCTGGAAGAGCAGACGGTGCCCTTAACCACTGAGCAATGTCTCCAGCTCCCAAGATCAGGATTTCCCAAGGTGGTTTATGGAAGAAACATCATTCATGTGAAAGTTTAAATGATATACTTTCTTTGAAGAGACAGCTGCATCACTTTATAACCATGCCTTGCTTGGTGGGCAGTCATTCAGGAGAGATTTGTGTCATCTAAGGTAGTATCCTCGGTGTTCTATGCTCCTGTCATTCCTTCAAAGTTTCCCCAAACCTCCAAATTTGTCTCTTTGTTTGCAGCTTAGCTAGTTGTTACTCCCCTTGCTATTCCTGTCTTCCCGAATTCCTCCTTAAGGAATAATATCATCACCAGTCTCATGTCTGCTTCAAAAACATGGAAATCATGCTAGATACCCTATTCATCCCCCAAGTCTCACAATCTTGTCTCAAATCTTACTGATTCTACTTCCCATACAGATATTGAATTTCTCATCACACACACCTACACTCCAGTCGCCTTGATTCAGGAGTTTATGTCTCCCTAGCAAAAAGCACTGCCATCTCTCCTGCCTCATATGCTCTTGCCCACCTGGACACATTCCTTATCATGTACTTGAGGGCTTTTCCCTTCTGTAATGCAGGCATCGTGTTCATAACAAATAGTATTGATTATACCGCACTTTTCATTTATATTGAGATCTTTCTTAAATCCCTTCCTGTTACATAGTGTAATGCATGACATTTCATAATTCACTTATTCATTCAGTAAGCTTATATTAAATATGGGGCAGATAGTCTGCTTTAGTGCCTTATAAAAACAGACAAGGTTTCTGACCTTGTGGGACATATAATATAGCCATGTAGTAGGGATAATAAAAGGAATAATTATAGTAAAGTCCAATGAGCATAATGGTAGGTGGTGACAGAAGCCCAGGGAAGTATGAAATGTAATTATACAGAGGTGGAAAAAGTTTCCCTGAGGCAGTCACATTTAATCTGAGACTCAAAGATGAATTAGAGTCATTCAGATTTGGAGATGGGAAGGTGAGACAAGGAGGGGACAGATTCCTTTCCGAAGAAATAGCTTATGAAAAATCCCAGATTTCATAGAGAAGGTATTGAAAGGCTTGAAAAATACTGTAAAGCCACCAGCAAACATGTATTGAGTGAGTAAGTCTGGGAATGTGAATCTATCTGCAGTTTTTGAGTGGAAAAACAAAACTTTCCAAATAAGCTTGTGATATTTGTTAAGCATGTAAATACCAGCAACTACATTTCCTTTCTTCTTGACAGTTCCAGCTAATAGACAATAATGCCAGTTGGTGCTCCAATGTAACTGTCGTTACTCACTGCCTGTGGACATATGCACCCTGCATTGCTCTGTGTGTGTGTGTATATATATATATGTATTATACATATACATATACATGCACGTATATACGCATATATACATATATACATGTATATATGTGTATATGCATGTACATATGAATATATGCGTATATATATGCATATATATGTATATGTATAATAATATATATTTCAACATGCTTTGTGCCAGGCAATGAATTTGATTATCCTAAAGTCATGGATATCCAATGTGGCAAACCACTAATCACATGTGGCCATTGAACATATGACCTAAGGCAAGTTCAGACTGAAGTACTTTAAATATAAAATGTATGCTAGATTTCGCAAACAAAGTAAGAAAATCAAAATACCACATTAATCATTTTATAGAGATTATATGTTGAAATAATTATGTTTTGATATTTGGTTAAATATGTTAATATAATTAGCTTCTTTCTTTTACTTTAAAATTGTGTGTGTGTGTGTGTGTGTGTATGTGTGTGTGTGGTATGCATAAAATATAATTGGAAAGCACTGGCCTGGGCTATTTAAGAAAATTCTATTTTTCTCTTTCTTTCTCAGCTTTCCCTAAAGGTAAGAATGCCATGACACTCTGTTCTGTTTAACAATATGCCAGCAGATATCTGCTGGGGATTTCTAGCAAAAGTTTTTATAAAAGAACTTTTATTTCCTCAGATGGAGGGATGAGATGAGAGCTGAACCCAAGCTGTGCAACTAATACATAGCTTGGACTCAACCCACAGCATTTCTTTCTCTGTTCTAATTAGGCCTGGAAGCTTCTAGCCTCTGTTCAACTCAATCTTCCAAGCTAACCTAACTGATTCAAACTGGCTTCTCTCAGTTTCTGTCTGGATTGCTTTGCTCCGAACTGAACTGAACTGAACTCCACTGAATTGCCTAAATTCAACTGACCAGCAAGAACAGAACAGAACTGCCCAGAGAATTACACTCACTGAACTGCCCACCTCCCCTACAAGTGGCCTCTCCTTCCTGTCTGTCCTTGGGAGAGTTGAGCGCATCCTATCTCTTATTCATTCTGTCAAATTTTTCTCTGATTTATCACTTTGTCTGCCCCTCAGTTAGATGTCACTTTCAAACCTGGATGCTTCCTTCTACAAACTAACTTTACCTTCATTGTTAGGGACTAAGGGTGTGTTCTAAGGGTATGTCTGCATTCCGGCCAAATCACATAGACCTAGGAGGTATTTAGATATGATCCCTTGCCAGAGCACCCATGTTGCTAGATTAAATTCCTCTACAAGTTTTATTTTCGTAAAATATTTTAAAAATCTTGTTGCTGGGCGGTAGTGGCACACACCTTTAATCCTAGCACATGGGAGGCAGAGGCAGGTGGATTTCTGAGTTCAAGGCCAGCCTGGTCTACAGAGTGAGTTCCAGGACAGTCAGGGCTACACAGAGAAACCCTGTCTCAAAAAACCAAAAAAAAAAAAAAAAAAAATCTTGTTAAGAGTTTAGACTGTACTTTCCCATTATTGCTTCCCTTTTTCTACATTGAATTATGAATATGATGGTTTTATCTTATATAGCCCTTTGTTGCATCTTTGTTTCTCATTTTTATTAGATATTTTCTTTATTTACATGTCATATGATTTCTCCTTTCCCAGTTTCCCCTCCAAAAAAACCCAAAAAACCAAAAAAACAACAAGAACAAACCCCTGTTGCCTCCCCCTCCCCCTACTTGCCACCCCACCCTCTCCCACTTATTGGCCCTGGCATTCCCCTACACTGGGGCACAGAACCTTCACAGGGCCAAGGACCTCTCCTCCCATTGATGACTGACTTTGCAATCCTCTACTATACACATGCTGCCAGAGCAATCAGTCCCACCATGTGTAGTCCTTGGTTGGTGGTTGACTCCCTGGGAGCTCTGAGGGTACTAGTTAGTTCATATTGTTGTTCGTCCAAAGGGGGTACAAACCCTTCTGCTCCATAGAACCTTTCTCTAACTCCTTCACTGGGGACCGTGTACTCAGTTCAATGGATGGCTGTGAGCCTCTACTTCTGTAATAGTCGAGTACTGTCAGAACCTCTCAGGAGACAGCTATATCAGGCTGGATTGTCCTTCCTTCAGTCTCTGCTCCATAGTTAATCTCTGCAATTCCTTCCGTGGGTATTTTGTTCCCCCTTTTAAGAAGGAATGAAATGTCCACATTTTGGTCTTCCTTCTTCTTGAGTTTCTTGTGGTTTGTGGGTTGTTCTTCATGTATTCCGAACTTCTGGGCTAATAACCACTACTCAGAGAGTGCATATCATGTGTGTTCTTTTGTGATTGGGTTACCTCAATCAGGATGATATGCTCCAGATCCATCCATTTCCCTAAGAATTTCATTGTTTTTAATAGCTGAGTAGTACTCTCATTTAATTTTTTAAATTAAAATCTAATTACATCACTTTTCACCTTCTGTTCCTTCCCTCCAGTTCTTCCCTTATGCCCCTTACTTGCCTTTTTGTGGCCTTTTCGATCGTTGTTATAGACATATAAACAGGTATATATATATTCTTTAGTATATAACCACCACCTGCTCAGTCCACATGTTACTCAGTTGTACATGATTTCAGGGTTTACTACCTGCTATTGGATAGCCAATAGTTTAAAACCATTTATTCGTGGCTCAATTTTCATGAAAGAAAAAAAAAAACTCGAACAGGATCCTTGAGACAATTTTCTTTAAAAAACATTGATTCATTGCTACTATATCACAAATGGCATCTCTTTAATTTAAAGTAATGTTGTTCCTACATTCTTCCCCTTGTAGTCAGATGACTTATTATCTGATACACTTATATCCAGAACTGTCCTCAGGAAGAATTGTGGAGAGCCACCACCCCTGCCCTGAGCATTCTCGGGCCGCCATAGTGATCTACAATGTTAAGGTAAATTTAAAAGATTAGTTTTGGGCTGGTGAGATGGCTCAGCGGTTAAGAGCACTAGTTCTTCTTCCAGAGGTTCAGAGTTCAATTTCCAGAAACCACGTGGTGGCTTACAACCATCTGTAATGGCATCCAATGGCCTCCTCTGGGGTGTCCAAAGAGAACCACAGTGTATTCACATATATAGAATAAATAAATCTTAAAAAAAAATTAGTCTTTATTTCAAGGTAAATGTCATTTGGGTCAAACTCATTGATGCTGATGATGTGGTGGTGGTATTTTATCTTTTTGTTTTCAGTTGTTAAGAGAGAGGGAGGGACGTTGTGCTTTGACTTTGTGTTTGTGTTTCCCCTTTGCCTTTGTTTTGTTTGTTTGGCGGTTCAGTACTGAGAATGAAACCCAGGACCTTGCTGAATTGAGGCAGGTATGCTGCCCCTGAACTCTATGCAGACATTGGGTCATTTGGCCTTGAATTTGCAATCCTCCTGCCTCAGTTTACTGAGTGTGAGGATGGCAGACATGCACTATAGAGTTTTTTGTAGTCTACTAGGTATATAAAAGTTTGGGAATTACCAAAATGCATGATGGGATCTTCCACTGGAACTTCACAAACTTCAGTCACCCCAGTGACTGAAGAGATTGACCAAACTTCAATCTCTTTTTTCTCTATCTAGAAGAAGACTGTATTGGGTCTCTGCTTCCCCATGCTTGGCTGAAAATGTCCCCTTAGGGACCTTCATAGTTCCTCTACTCCAGGACCTCAGCCATCACTCCTAGTAGTTCACTGCCTTCAAGTATCACTTTGTTTATTTTATCCAATTTTGTAGTTGCATATGGCTAGAACTTGAGGCCCATGCCTAGTGTTTCCATCATCCTAGGAGCTAAAGGCTTAGAGGAAGTTGTAACCAAAGCCTCATTTTCTGTGCTCGGCTCTAAATGCTCTTTCAACGTGGAATGTCAACAAGAGCCTGCCTGAACTGACTGACCCCTACTACCTGTTTGATCCCTTCTCTCTCCCCTTGCTGTAGCCACTGTGGCCTGTTTTCTGTAACTTTTGTTTCTTTTAACTGTAATTCCTTTTCTCAAATCCCACCCATGCCTCAGCTCAGAGGTTCCTCCATAAAGAGGCCTTCCCATATCACTCCCCAGAATTCCTGCATCCATGTTATATTCCTGTCTTCTTATCATGTGTGTCCATACCTCTTAGCACTTACTGAATCTATATTATATATTGTAAATGTTATTCTGATCCTGAACACACCCAACCATATGGGTAGAAATCTCTTCATCTAGGGAGTGCTCTGACCCCGGGACTCAGGAGGGATCGCCATTTTCTCTCCGGTGACTTTCTTTTTTTTTTTTTTTTCCTTTTGGTTTTTTAAGACGGGGTTTCTCTGTATAGCCCTGGTTGTCCTGGAACTCACTCTGTAGACCAGGCTGGCTTCAGAACTCAGAAATCCGCCTGCCTCTGCCTCCCAAGTGCTGGGATTAAAGGCGTGCGTCACCCCGGTGGTGGCGGTTTGGTGACTTTCTAAGGCGGTACCAGTCAGGAGGCACAGGCCACAGAATTGGCAGAGCAGCTGGGACAGGGTCCTCCTCCATCTATACCCAGGAAGTATGCCTGTTCCACAGCCCTCTGTGCACGGTTCCCTCTGGGGAGAGCTGGTCTCCAGGGAGTGCTCTGACCCCGGGTACTCAGGGTATATCCCCATTTTCTCTCTGGTGATTTTCTAAGGCAGGACCAGCCAGGAGGCACAAGCAGCAGAAGTGGCAGAACAGCTGGGACAGGGTCCTTCCTACATCCACCTGCACTCAGGAGGGATGGCTGATCCACAACCCTCTATGCAAGGGTCTTAGCAGGAGAGAGCTGATCTCCCAGAAGAGCTGTCACAGGCTTACAGACCCACAGGAGGAACAAGCTTCAACCAGAGACAGCAAGTGACTTGCTTGTGACTCCTATTGCCGTCTTCTAAGGCTGCCCTTTCATTAGAATATGGTACATTCTAGATTAGTTTCTTCGATGTGAAAGAAGTTTCCTATCTTTCGCAAGAGTTAAATGTTATTAACCACACAATTATGTTTTACATCTAGGTATCTGTCTCTTTGATTGTAAATATTTCATTGGATTCAGATTTTTGTGTCTGTCTTGGTAGTTTTCTTTAGCCTTTCCCCTCTCCGTTCTAATGAATCCACTTTTTTGGCTTCTGTTACATCAACAAATAATCCTACTCCAAATAAGAGTAAGTAGATTCTTATTGAGGATCTTGGGCCTTCTTTTCTGATTAAGGTACTTTAATTCAAGTGTATAAATGTTGAGACACTTACAAGTTTTTTTTTTCTTGATTTATTTCTAGGATCTTGGTTCTGCTCTAAACAGGAGTTGAGTGGACTCAGGTTCTATTGGAGAGAATACAAAGAAGGATAAATAGAAAGGGATACATAGAAAGTCATTCAGCATCAGCAAAATTTGTCGTACCTTCATTTCAAAGAGAAATGGTCACTAGTGAAAATAAAACACTGTGGACCGATCACTGATAATATTGGAACAGAATGAGTTCTTGTCAAGAAATACAAGCCACTGAAAGCTCAGAAAGCCTGCTCATTGAAATACATTTTAAAAAGCTCAAAAGTACTACAAGCATTGGACTTGTAACATCTGATGATTATTCTTTATGATAGACGTAATGAGTCTTGATTCTGCCTTAAGTGTTTACAAGACTGAGCAAGATACTTAAGCTTTAGGCCATTGTTTCTCCATTTGAGGCATGAGGAGACTGACTAAATAATCTCTAAATCTGAGGCCTAGATGGGGATAATTATAACTGTGGTCTGGACTAGGGGGTTGCAGTTCCTGTGTACTTTGTTGCTATTTCTCAATTTGTCCTTTGTATCTCAAAACAAACACACAAAACACAGTCCTGTTTTCTTATCTGTGCTGGATATGCTCTAAGACAAGCAGAATCTCTCTCTCTCTCTCTCTCTCTCTCTCTCTCTCTCTCTCTC
>JADRCD010223592.1:0-38008 GCA_019843815.1 Montemys delectorum
AGGCCAGGGAGGACTCAGGGGAGGCAGAGGCCAGGGAGGACTCAGGGAAGACAGAGGCACCACTAACCAGACTCCGTGGTCCATATATAGATAGTAATAAAAAAGAGGACACAAAATTGGGAGGAGGACATGGAGGGACATGTATCCAAGACGAGTTAGAAGGAGGAATCGGGAGCAAATAAGATCAAGCTATAGTATGTGCGTGCATGAGATTCTCAAAGAGTCAAGAAAAATATTTTTAAAAGAGTAACCCCGTGCTGCAGGGGGCATTCTGACACCATCTACACAGTACTGACTCGCACTTTTATATGGCTGCTTCCCTGTGCCCATCTGACATTGCCACGTGGATGTTTAATTCGGATGTGTATCAGCTATCTGATGCTGTGTAACAAGTGGCCCAAGTGACATTGATGATTCCACACTGTTTCTGAGGGCCAGGGATCCAGAAGGTGCCCAGCTGGGTGGCCCTGGCCCATATCTGTCTTCTGTGACGCTTTAGAAATCTGAAGGCTGGACTGGGGCCAAAGCATCAGATCTGCGCCCCCCAAAAAGAGAGAAACCCACTCATTAAGCCATTGGCTAGAAGCTTCTTCCATTTCTACCTACACAGGCCTCTCCAGAGACAGTGTTGGACAACCCGGAAGCAAGGAATCTAAGCAACAAGGCCAAATGAGATGAGAGTCCCTCTCTGTGGCCACTCTTGTTTTGAGGGGGTGACTAACTTGGCTGACCTTGTAGTCCGGACTGCCTTGACCTCATCACCCTCCTGCCTCAGCCCCTGAAGGCTGGGATCACAGGCATGTGACCCCCACAGGAAGTCTTGTCTTTTACAACCTAATCTTCATAATGGCATGACATCACTTCCATCAGTCATCGGTCACACTGGTCAAAGGGTCCAGTGTGGGAGGGGCTGCACAGGTGTGAGTGGCAGGGTCACTACACCAGTCTTGATCTGGTGACTATAGGACCTAATACTCTACTGTACTATACTATACTGTACTATATTTATTAGGGAGTACCTATAACCTAGGTCACCCTCAAACTCCTTATCTACTTGAGATGACCTTGAACTTCAGGTCTTCCTGCCTCTCCCTCCTAAATTCTGGATTTGGACGCAAATACCACAATGCCCAATTTATGAGGGGCTTGGGACCCAGCCTAGGATACTGTACATGCTAGGCAAGCATCCTTCCAACTACGCTACAATCACAGTCCCTCCATCTGGCTTCATTAAAAAAACCACTTTATTCTATTTCTTTTTATTTTATTGTATGTATATATGGATGGATGCATGGGCCAAGGCGTATGTGGATAGGTCAGACAGTTCTCTCCTTTTCCCCAGTAGAACCTGGATATCGAACTCAGGTCCTCAAGCTTAGTTAGCAAGCACCCACTGAGCCAGCTTGAGGCCATTTCTTCAACTCTTTATGGAGTGCCACCTGCTGGGGGAGGCCCACCTCCACTACCCTATTTATGTAATTCCTGTCCTCTCTGCCACTGCTTTTCTTCTGAGCCCTCCTACCACCAGTGTGTTATTTATACCTCTCACTAGTCTGTCTATGTCACTAGCTCACAGGCTCCATGAGGATTCCTGTCTGCCTTTTCAACAATCTATTCCTAGCATGTAGAGTTGTGGCGGGCTCATGACGGGTGCTAAAAAGTATTTATTGACTGACTAGGAGGAGGGACGGTGGAGGAACGTGTTTCAGTTACCTATGGCTTCATTACAAAGTACCTTAAACTGGGAAGTTAAACAGCTACACTCATTTGTAGTCCTCCTGAGTCTTCAGTGTGGGCCAGGCCTGGGAGGAAAGCTCATCTCTGATCCACATGGTACTGGCTGGGAAGATTCAAAGCTGTGAGAGGTCTGGAGGCATCTGAAAGCTCTCTCAGTTCTTTCTGGCAGTTATCACCTGGCTACCATCTGAGCTCAGCTGGGGCCAGCAGCCAGAGCACCCACATTGGCCTCTTCATGTGGCTCTTTACTTCCTTACAATATGGCGCCTGGGTTCTTAGCGTTGCTTAGAAGAAGATGAATAAAGATCCTGCCAGTTTAGTGATCACAGAACCCAGATTTGAAAGAGAGGTATACACAAGTGTGGTGGTACGTGCCATTAATCACAACACCAAGAAAGGCAAGAGGCAAGTGGATCTCTGTGAGTTGCAGGCCAGCGTGGTGTGCATAGTGAGTTTCAGACCAGCCATTTGCTACACAGTGAGACATTGTCTCAAGAATGTGGGGAGGGAACAAATATAGTCCCACATATACATGCCTTTTTTAAAAAAATATTTTATGTATGTGAGTACAATGTTGCTTTCTTCAGACACAACAGAAGAGGGCACTAGATCCCATTACAGATGGTTATGAGCCACCATGTGGTTGCTGGGAATCAAACTCAGGCCCTCTGAAAGAGCAGTCGGTGCTCTATCTCCATATATAGGCCGGGGAGATAGTCGCTGGGCTATCTCCCCAGCCTGTATATGACTTTTGCTATGAGGAGCCACCAAAGATTGCAGGGCACCACAAAGGAAAAGAGGACGATGCTTTCAGGGCCCCACCCTGTGGCTGGCCCAGCAGCGGTGTGGGCTTCATGTCCATCAGTTCATGAGAAAGGGCATGCATCATGACACATCACAGACCACAGGGCATGACTGCTATCTGGGGGCTCCCTGTGGATTCCGGGCTCTCCCCTATGGATCACTTGTTTTTTTTTTTTTTTTTAAGTGAAAGAGGGAGACATTTTTACTAGGGAGAAAGCATATGCTGAACTTAGAGGCCAGGAAAGTATATGGAGATTGGACAGAGTCTCCTCTTCAGCCTTTTCCATGAACCCCAGCTCTTCTTTCCTCCCCAAATTTTCCAGGGTCTACAAATGAGCCATCCCAGTGGCCTGCTAAGGCAATGGCCACTCCTGCATGCTGCATAGACTCAAGCTGGGCTGGGACACATGATAATGGGTGGAGCCTCAGGCCTGGGCTTTCAATCCCTCCCAGCCAAGAATGGCAGAGACAGAGACTCAGCCCCTGACTGAGCATGCACAACTTTTCCAAGGGGGCTTACTTTCTTACACTTGGCCTCACTGACTTGCATTAAAGGCATTACCACATCTCCAGCCCAAGGGAGGGTAGAGTGGCCCTTACCACATCTCCAGCCCAAGGGAGGGTAGAGTGGCCCTTGTCCATTAGGGTGCTCATGACATTTGGACTCAGCTATGTTATCAGGACCATCTGTGACACTGTAGGGAGCCTCTGCCCTCTGGGTGCCACTACCACCGCCCCAGATATGACATTAAAATGTCACAGATGTTTCTAGCCTTCAACCGCTGGAAGTACAATGAGCCCAGATAGAGAGCCAGTGGTTGAAGAGATGAAGGAAATGTGTTTGCTCCATTTCCTCTGGGCTGGAGCTGTTCGATGTTCACTTCTCCAGCTGGGTTCTAACTCTAATCCTTTTCGTCTTCTGGATTCTGTGAACCACGCTGTATGACCCAGTCACCTTGATTACTAGAAAACAGAACTAAACCCAATTCCGTGCCCATCCCACTGCCACGTGCATTTGTAGCGTTACTTTGGCTCTGGCTCATCTCTTCTCTTCTTTGACCAAACATTTCATTTATGTTGGCCTCCTTATATCTTATGCATTCTTTATGTCTGCTGTATATCTCTTCTAGAGGAAGGGAGGGTATGGGAAGCTAAATAAATAACTGCTGTCTGGGTAAACATCCACAGGGAAGGCATCATAGAGAAAGCAGACACGTGCCTGCGGGGAAAGAGGATAAACCAATAATACGGGGCTGGCGGGTGGGCGGGGATGTGGAGCCAGGCACAGGGAAGCTTGCAAGATGGAGTGAGAAGGTAGGACCACCCGGATGATTGCTGTAGGGGCAGATGAAGGAAGGAGCTGGGTAGAGCTCAGTAGAACACCTGCTCAACATGCACAAGGCCCTGGGCTCCTGCCTCAACACCACCCACAAAAAATAGAGAAGGAGCTACAGAGATGGCTCAGTCAGTAAAAGTGCTCGTTTATCCTAGCATGAGGACCTGAAGTTAGATCCCCAGGACCTACATAAAAGCCACAATGTATCTATAACCCCAGGGCTGGGGTGGGCCCAAAACAGATGGATCCCTGGACTCACTGATTAGCTGGTGAGACTATTGGTGAACTCCAAGGTCAATGAGAGATTCTGTATCAAAAAAGAATGGTAGAAAGGGATCCATTGAGAAAAATATTGACCTTTCGTCTCCACACGCGCGCGCACACACACACACACACACACACACACACACACACACACACACACAGAACATGGGAGTGGTGGGGAGAGACTAGAGAAGAAGGTAGCCGGATATTGGGAGTCTCAAACCTCTGTTGTATTCAATATTTAAATCCCGGCCCAGGGTTTCCAACTGCCTATGGTTATTGAGTTCCCAGATGGAAACGCGTAGCCTTTATATTTGAATAAGCCTTGAGCAGCACAAGAGCTGGGCAGACACCTACCCTCCATGCTATTAGAATCTACTTTCCTATTGATAACCCCGAGTTATTAGTTACTTCGTATCATGTTTCCTTTGTGCTCCAGTTGGTCAGCCCTCAGGGCCATGTTCTCTCTCTCTCTCTCTTTTTTGTTTTTTTTTTGTTTTGTTTTTTGTTTTGTTTTGTTTTGTTTTTTCGAGACAGGGTTTCTCTGTGTAGCCCTGGGTGTCCTGGAACTCACTCTGTAGACCAGGCTGGCTTCGAACTCAGAATCCACCTGCCTCTGCCTCCCAAGTGCTGGGATTAAAGGCGTGAACCACCACTGCCTGGCTGGGCCAAGCTCTCTCGACCCTTAACCCATGGCTGCTTCTCCTTCCTCCTCTCCTGCACCTTCTTCCTCCTCATCATCCTCTTCTCACCCCAAGCCCTCAAAACCTAAACCCCACTCATGCCTCTTCTGCCCAGCTATTGGCTGTCAGCATCTATATTCACCAATCAGAATTAACTTGGGGGCAGGGTTACAGGGGCTATGAACAGACTTAGCTTTACAATAGACAGTAAAAGATAAAACCTCAACAAACTTCTCCCTAGTAACTAACTCCTGTTTCCACGGTGGTGTTCTAGTTGGTGTGTGCCCACGGCCAGACCTAACTTACAGCCATATGAATGAGTCATCTTAAAAGAGGAGTCCTAGCCCAGGGCTCGGAACATGAAGGAGACATGGGGTGCCCAAATTGCAGATCACAAACAGAAGAGATTGTTGGTTTTAGACACCAGCTTCTCACATCAAGATTGACTTGTTAAGACCAAGAGATAACCAGAACCTTTTTGGATAATTGCTCCCAATCCCAGAAAGACTCCACCTCCTTACTGATCCAACAGTGCCTTCAATAGAGAAGGGCCTCTGCTTCTGGCAAGCAATACTAGTATTGCTGCAAAGGAGTATGGGTAATAAGCCAAAACATAGCCATTCTCCAGTTGGAGAGTAAAACTGATATGAATCTGTAGTAGATGGAATGGACATTGACCTATTCAGACATCACTGAGGGAGCGCCTATTGCAGCCTAAGGGAGAGTTGGGAGGAAGAAGAGAGCATAGGTGCTCTATCCTGGTCATTTTTCTCTCCTCTTCCGTTCAAATCTACCCTGTGGAGTACATATACATACATGAGTGCATATCAGCTTATGCCGTGAGACTGCAATCTGCATGCCCAGTCTCTCCTCTCTTCCTGAATGCTTCAGAGACCCTCACCTTACACACACACACACACACACACACACACACACACACACATACACACACACCACTGTGTGTAGCCTCTGCTCCCTCAGCTCCATAAGTGGCTTTATCTAGGACCATGAATCATTGGCCGCCACCCTGCCTCCCCCTCTGTCCTCCATATCCTAAATGTCACTGAATCCTGATGGTTTTGCTCCTAAATACCATCCAGACCGGTCCATTGCTTTCCCTCCTACAAACGTCCTCCCTCCACTGCCTCCTCCATGGACCATTGCTGTGGCCTCTTTAATGGCTCTTCCACCACCTGCCCGTCTGTTCTCCACATAGCAAGAGCAAGCTTTTAAAATGTAAGAGAAATCAAATCGTCTCTCAGGTTATAAGTTGGTCCTGGGCTGGGGAGGCATCTCCGTTGGTAAGGTGATTACCTGGAAAACATGAAGAACTGGGTCTGCTCCCCAGAACTTGGTGACTTACATTGTGGTGCCAGCACTGGGGAGGCAGAGACAGGAGGACACCTGGGACTCTCTGGCTAGCCAACTTACCCTACCTAGTGAGTTCTAGGCTAGTGGGTGACTCTGTCCAAACAGAAGAACATCACTCACTCAAGGTTGTATTCAGGCCTGCACACCTACACATATATGTAACAATGCCAATGACAGGTATGGCCCTGCCCAAACCATGACTCTACCTCATGCCATTTGTCCTGCTTTCTTCATCCCAGCTTCACCAGCATCTTTCATTTCCCCTCCCCCACCTTCCCATGCTCCCTCATGCCACAAGGCTTTTTCACACACGGCTCCCACAGCCTGAGATACTCTCCTGCTTACACCTTTCAAGAGGCCTTCCTTGCCATTCCTGACCAAAGCAACCCCCCATCCCAAACAAGGACCACGTAGCAGCCTCCTAGAGGCATTTATTTTCCACAGCCTCTTTTAATAAGCATTCAACCTCCCCTCTAGCCCACCACCCACCAGAGGTCGTGGAAAAGAAAGGTTATTAGGCTATAGGGAAAGTGGACCTGTTTAGAAATAGTCCTTTGGGGTGATTCCAATCTTTGTTATTCTCAGTCCAGTCCACCAGCAAACACCACACATGAACCAGCAGCTGCAGTGCAGTCCACTCAGCAGATGCCTCACATGAATCAGCAAGGACTGTTCAATCCAGAAGAAACCATGTGGCTCACCAACCTGCCTGAGTCCGCTAAGAAGCCACAGGAACCTCGCAAGAAGTTCTTTGGCAAGTTTCTCTCTATGAAGCCACCACAAGCGAAGCTCGATAAGGCAATGTAAGGCAAATCAATACATGGGTGTCATCAGTGAAGACTAGTGACTCTCGAGGCAGAGCAAGGTGAACCAAAGCTCGAGTACCCATGACTGTGGAGTCATATTTATATTCCTTTCGTGTGTCCTCTAGAGCAAAACATTCTTTCACCTGTGTCTGCTTCAGCAAAGAAACCAGAAATATCCACTTTATCTTCCTCCCTGCCAGACACCAATCTCGATTCCCTGTTAACGTCCTTTGTAGGCTTCTTTGGTAACTTCTTTATCTAGATTCAGAGACTCTTGGAGATTCCAAGTGGGTTTTATTGCGTTATAACCCAAGGAGAGAGTCCAGTGCCCTGACACACAAGAAACACTCAAGAAATATTTAAGTAAACAACAAAATTTATGGACCAGTGGGCAGTGAGACAGCTGAACAGGTAAATGTTGATGACCTGAGTTTGACAACCTTGGATACATGCTGCAAGGAGAGAATTGACTCCTGGAAATTATCCAGTAATTTCCACATGTGTGACCTAGCATAGTTTATGCACCTACATACTCACATGTAAACGTAATTTTAAATTTTAAAATGTGGGGGGAATGTTGAGAGGCAAGACCCTCACGAATGCTTCATGAGACAGATGAGATGGGCTGACCTGGAAGGAGAGGTGGGTTTTATACTGAGGGAGACACATGGAAGAGTACTCTAGGCACACAGAACAGAAGAAACCGAAAGGTAAGTTATGACAAGGTGTGTGCAGATGTATATGCATGTGTCATGTTTGTCTCCGTGTGTGGCTTTTTGAGACAACAGGAGGGGAGGATGGACTGAGAAGATGTGACACCAGGTGACACAAGAACCCAGTGGAGGAGATGGGTTGTAACGAGTGGTAGGTTGCAGGGTGGTTGTGGTTCCAGAAGGTTCTCAACAGGAAGGCAAGACACTGAGTCTCCTGGCAGAGAGAGTGGGGACAGCTGGAGATGTCTCCGTGCCTAGCCACATGCTGAAGGGGACCTGCCATGGAGGGTGTGGGGATGCAGAGGGCAAGGTCGCATCAAGGACACTAGCTTAGTGACAGCTGTCCACTGAGGACACAGAAAGGGGCCTCCTCCACAGTGGAGCACGTGATGGAGCTAGACTCTCAGAATGAGGGCAGAGATTACCAGTGCAATGTCTAGACTCTGTCCTCACACCTCGACTGGCCTCTGTTCTATCCCCTCCCAGCCCAAACACAAGGGTTGGTGCCGGGGACAAAGGACAAGGTTAGCCTTCTTCGAGGAATTCACTCGAAGCCCAGCAGGGTAGAGTTGTCCGGGTGACTTATTGCTTATTAATAATATAAATATGTAAATGCTGTGAGGGCCATATTGATCCCGACATGGGAACCATCCATCACCAGGGGCAGGAGCAGGGTGTTGTAAATATTAAATAATAAGTCTGCAGCCTGAGACTTGTCAGCGTGAGTGGGCTGGGACTGACACCAGCTTCAAGGCAGTTACACTTGAGACCGGCAATCCCTGGCCACCCTACTCAGTGTGAGACTTATGCAGGAGAGGGAAGGCTTAGAGTATGTAAGAAAAGAGATAGTCTTGTACAGGAACCCCACACAGAAGCCCTCCCCATCTCCTCCTCTAAAGGCAGAAGCAGCCATCCGAGGTCCTGATCGGACTCTAACACCTGGGTAATCCTCCCAGGTGTACAGAGACCCAGCCACCGGAGCCACACCTTATTGGGGTCATTTCCACGTTAGAGCTTTGCCCTGCTACGGTGCCTGAGCTATGTAGACTTCCAGCAACCTGCAGTCTGTCTAATTCCCCGCTTTCCATGGGGGCTAAAGGACTCAGTCTAGCGTCCTGTGAACCATCCCTTTTGTCCCTCGGGGCCTGTCCATACTCAGCGTCTCCTCCATAACAGGCCATGCTGACTTGATTTTATTATTATGCCAACACACTTGCTTAATTCTCTGCTGTCTTTCTTCTGCACTGTTGATTTACACTGTTAGTGTTTTAATTATACAATTCAGCACTCCTTAAAACATGAAAAACTGCTCAACTTTTTCAAGCAATTAAAAGGCATCGGAGTATATCAGCAGATCCGAAGACGAGATAAGTAAATCAAGCAATTAAAAAGCTCATTTGGTAAAAATGTAGCTACCCACCCAAAATGAGCCAGGCCGGTGGGCCCTGCGGAAGAGAATTTAGGAGTGAGCCGCCTCCCCCGCCCCGCCTGCCTCCTTGCTTCATGGCTTCCCAGCCTGCTCCTCCCTCCCCTGCCTTGAACTTGCTGCTTGGCTGATCTGGGACTAAGCTCTTGGGTTCAGACGAGCTTTGGGGGGTAGGGAGGGCCTGGAACCAGGGCTGCTAAGATGGGGGTTTTTGCCTGGCCAATGAACAGCTCATAAAGTTGACTTTAATCAGCCAGGTGTAGTGGCACATGCTGGTCAAGGCAGTAAAAAACATGAGTTCAGTCAAGGTCAGCCTGGGCTACCTACGGAGGCTCTGTCAGTCAAGGTCAGCTGGGCTATGTAGGAAGGCTCTGTCTCAAAATGAGGCAAGCTTTTTATCACCCTCCTCTGTTTCCAATCTCTAAATGGGATTACGACACTGGCTTGGGAAGGGGGTGCACACGTGAGTGCATGTGTGTGTTAAAATACATGTAACCCAACTTATCATGAGGAAAGGAAAATTATCCTAAGTTTACACTTAGGATAAGTCCCCAATCCTAAGTTCACACCTGAAACCTCTATAACTAGACAGATTAACAAGGTGAAAGCAGGCACATTTGTTTAAATGTGAGTTTTATACAACACCGGAGAGTTCACAAGGAAGTGAAAATGAAAGACACAGTTAAGGCTCAGGATTCCTTATGCTAGATTTGATGGAGATGTGGACAGGAATACCAGATTTTATATATACATATACATAAATAAATGTATGTGTCTGCATGTGTGCACGTGTGTGTGTGTGTGTGTGTGTGTGTGAGAGAGAGAAAGAGAATGGAGAATGCATAAAAGCACTTGCTGCGTACATGTGAGGACCAGTGTAAATGTCACTTTTATTTCCTCAGAGGAAAGGATCAGATGAGAGTCGCACACAAGCTGTAAGAATACACAGATACACGGCTCGGGCTGAGCTCAGAGCATTTCCTTCTCTGTCCTATCACCAAGCCTAGGCCTGGAAGCTTCCAGCCTTCCTACAATCTAATCTTCCAAGCTGACTGATTCAATCCAGCTTCTCTCAGCTTCTGACTGAATTGCTCTGCCTGGCCTCATACTAACTTCAGCAATCTGTTCCAGTCTTCTGGCTTCTTCTCATTCTCTGGCTCATTCTGTCCTTACCTGTGTCTAGCTTGTTCTCTCTGTAAACTGCCTCTGTGAAACTGTTCTGGTAAAATTGCCACACACACACTACACCCCACATATGCACCCATCAGCACCACCCACCACCTTTTCTCTCTCATTGCTCTTAAGTAGCCTCTCTCCCTCTGCTGTTCTCATATGTGTTGTGTGTTTCCGATCTCTGGCTCATTCTATCAAATCTGTCTGATTCATCACTTTGTCTGCCCTCAATTAGACATCATTTGCAAACATGGCTGCTTCCTTCTACAAACTAACTTTACCCCCATGGTTAGGGACTAAAAGTGTGTGTTAAGGGTATGTCTGTATTCCAGCCAGATCATACTATAATCCAGGGCATGTCTGCATTCTGCCAGATCATATCTTTGGATGTGATCCCTTGCCAGAGCAGCCGTGTTGCTGGATTAAAATTCTTCTACGGACCTCAGATCCCATGTGAAAAACACCAGAACAACATTCACTCACGAGGCAGAGGCCAGGAGATCCCTCTACAAACTAACCAGATAGAGTAGTGGGAATCAGTGAGCTCTGGGTTCTATTGAGAGACCTGGCTCAATGAATCAAGTGCAGAGCAACAGAGGGAGACGCCTGAGCTGATTGGAGTTTTGGCAACTTGATCCTAGTCAGAACTGTTTGGGAAGAGGAAACCTCCGTTTAGAAAATACCTCCATCCAAATTGGCCTGCAGGCAAATCTGTGGGGCATTTTCTCTACTAAAGATTAACATGGGAGGACCCAGCTCACTAGGGCAGTGCATCCACAGGTAGGCCGTCCTGGGTCGTGTAAGAAAGCAGGTTGAGCAAGTCATGGAGAACCAGCCAGTAAGCAGTGTCCCTCTGCTCTCTGCTTCAGTTCCTACCCTGAAGTCCTTCAGTAATGAACTGTGACTGAGCAGTGTAAAATGAAATAATCCCCCACATCCATTCCACACCCTGCCACACCCCAAGGTGCTTTTGGACATGGTATTTATCACAACAATAGAAATTAAGTTAAGATGACACCTGTTGTCAACTTTAGGCTTACACACACACACACACACACACACAGGAATATGTATACATAATACATCTATGCCTCATACATGCACATGCAGATTGATTTAAATTACAAATAATTATCTACATAAACTGGATGATTTGGCAAGGCATCTTCCCCCAGCACAAGGCTCTAGGACCAAGCCCAAGCTTTGTGCAAGAAACCAGGCATATCCCAGGAAGGTACCTAGCCGCAGCCCTCCCTCAAGTTTTCCATGTTGGCATCTTGTTTGTCAGCCGTGTCTTCAGAGATGTTCCAGGCACCAGGAGGTCACCTCTCACTCCAGGGTCTTCAGGCTTACCTCCGGGGAAGTCAGAAAGCTCTCCCTAAGTTTTATAACCTGCTTCGGGGAAGAAAGTGCCCATGCCCCCGCCTCCTGCTGTTTCCTCAGATACCAAGGTGCCATTTTGAGGGAAGCCCCGGAGGCTCTATGCTGCTCTGCTTTAAATGTGCGGCTTTGCGTTTCATTGTCCACGCTGCCCACGCATGGCATGCGGCCTATGCTGCTGGTACAGCTGGCCATCCGGATATCCTCTCCAAAGCTCCTTCCTGCACCACCGGCTCTTACTGGTCTCCATGGTTCAATAGGTGCTGGTCTCAGACTGGGTAGGCCACCAAGAACAGGAACAGGCAGGAACCAAGGGAGAAAATGAGTCTCCATATTGGTCATTCCAGCTCTTGAGTACCTGGAATCAATTTCAACTGAGCACAAAAGCCTGGACAGATCCTTTTCTTTTCTTTTCTTTTCTTTTAAGATTTACTTATTTATTATATGTAAGTACACTGTAGCTGTTTTCAGACACACCAGAAGAGGGCATTGGATCCCATTACAGATGGTTGTGAGCCACCATGTAGTTGCTGGGATTTAAACTCAGGACCTCTGGAAGAGCAGTCAGTGCTCTTAACTGCTGAGCCATCTTTCTAGCCCCGCAGGTCATTCTCTGAAGCCTGAAAGTGGGTGCTGTTGTTTGATAAGGGTCTCGATGATCTGAAACTCAAGACCCTCCGGTCTCAGCCTCCTGAGTGCTGGGATTAGAGGTGTGCATCAACCGCACCTGGCCTGCAAGGATAATCTTAAAGCCTCTGGGCTGGAAGAAAGCCCAGCGCACCAGCATAGCGGGTGAGGTCCTGCTCCTCTGAGGTCAGAGCAAGGCAGAAGGAACGCCACAGCAGGATGCCATGCACAGCAACCCAGCCTACTCCTGGCCCCAGCCACTCCCTTTCCTGTGTCGGAGAGTTTTTCAGGACTCTAGAGCAGCGGTCCTCAAACTTCCCAACACCAAAACCCAATACTGTTCCTCGTGTTATAGTGACCTCAACCATAAAATGTATTATTATTATTATTATTATTATTATTATTATTATTACCATTATTATTTTGCAGCTTCATAACTGTAACCTTGCTACTGTTGTGAGTCCTAATGTAAATATTTGATATGCACAGTATCTGATATGTGACCCCTAGAGGGATCCTGACCCACAGGTTGAGAACTGCTGTTCTAGTGGTTTAAATATGAATTATCCCCTGCTAACACTCAGTCCCAGGCTCATGGTGCTGCTGTTTGTGCAAAGTTGTGGAAGGTTTAGAAGGTGGAATCTTGGAGGAAGTGGGCTGCTATGGGCTAGCCTTGAGGTCTTTTTAGCCCAGCCCCACTTCCTGTTCACTCTCTGCTTCCTGTCTGTAGCTGTCATGTGACCAGCCACCGCTCGCTCCAGACGCTATGCCTTCCTCCTCATAATGGACTTGATCCTTTCTTAAACTGTCAGTCAAAATCACCCCACCCCTTTTAAGTTGCTTCTCGTCTGGCATGTGGTCGTGCCAAATAAGAAAAGTAACGAATACAGAGGGCAGGGATAAGGCAAAACAGAATCAGGAAGTGCCAACCCACTCATTCGTCAAAAGAGCACAAAAAAGCTCAAGGATTCTAGAACCCATTCACTGGGCAGACAGTCTGGAGAAGGGCATGCGCAGAGGAGAGGTAGCATGTGAACAGCAAAGAAGCTAAGGGAGATGGAAGGCTCAAGAGGCAGCCTCTACCAACCCACTGCATATGGTTTGGGGGCCAGGCTCTGCAGGAGCCATAATCCCCATCCCTCATTGCATGCTAACTGTAAATGCAGAGCAGCTGTGCCTGGAACGTCAGCCACATTGGTCCAGGCAGGAAGAGGCAATGCCAGTGCCCCCAGCACAAGGCTCTACGACCAGGCCCAAGCTTTGTGCAAGAAACCAAGCATATCCCAGGACGGTACCTAGCCGCAGCCCTCCCTCAAGTTTTCCATGTTGGGTAAAGGGCTTCGAACCTGCTGGCTTCCCACAGCCTAAGGAAGCTGAGGACTTCTCTGATACTTTTTCCCTATAACACCTGTGGGACTGGGCAGCCAGGATCTGTAAATGGAGCCCCTTCAAGATACAGCTCTCTGTTGCATCTCTCTTTACCAGGTCCTGCTCTGCAAAGTAGGTCCCTCCAGCCACTGCCCATAGTGTGAGCTGTCAAAGAACACCAGCCCTGTACAAAGAGAAGGTGGCAGAGGGACACACCCAGGTCCCGCTTCTGTGACCATAGGCCACGTCAGAACTCCTTGGGGTCACCTGTTGGCACACAGAAAGCCTCCCTGACCTGTCCTGTGACCTCCTCAAGGTCACTTCCCCTGAGCAATTTCTGTTCCCAACGGTTTCTCCTGGCTGCACTTTGTAATTCCAGAGGCCCCATTAATCATTCTTAGGCTCTCTGAATGCAATATTTTCTCGAAGAGCCTAGATTTCTTCACAACTGTGCTCCCTCCTGCCACCTCCAATTACCTGCTCTCATCCGTCATTAACATAACACATTAGCATATCTATAACTTCTGTATACCTTGATTAATCTGCCTTGCGTTTTGCTCTCAATTGCATCTAATTGGCTGGAGAGTGACCAGGCTGGGGGAGAGAGCATGTGCACATGAGCTGGCTCTCACAGCACAGGGAGCCTGAAGGATGACTCAGAATCTAAAGAAGCTTGCTGCTAAGCCTAAAGACCTGGGTTTGATCCCTGGGACCCACAAGGTGGGATGTAAGAACAGAGAGTTGTCCTTCGACCCGTCCATGTACATTGTCTCTGTCTGTCTGTCTGTCTGTCTGTTTTGTCTGTGTGTGTCTGTGTGTGTCTGTGTGTGTGTATATGTCTATGTGTGTGTTTGTATGTGTGTCTGTGTCTCTGTGTGTATGTGTGTGTGTCTCTGTGTATGTCTGTGTATCTATGTGTGTCTGTGTGTGCATGTCTGTGTCTGTGTGTTTATGTGTGTGTGTGTGCCTGTGTCTATGTGTTTATATGTTTGTGTCTGTGTGTCTGTGTCTGTGTGTGTTTGTATGTCGATGTATGTGCTTGTATGTGTGTATGTGTCTGTGTATCTGTGTGTGTATGTCTGTGTTTGTGTGTCTGTGTCTCTGTGTGTATGTGTTTGTGTGTCTGTGTTTGTATGTATGTGTTTGTTTGTCCGGGTCTGTGTTTGTGTATCTGTGGGTGTTTGTGTCTGTGTGTGTCAAGTACTTGACCAACTGAGCCTTACCCCAGCCCAAAGCCTAATAGCTTTAATTTAAAATGGAGATAAGGGGCTAAACAGATGGCTCAGTTAGTCATATACTTGCCAGGCAAAGGTGAGAACATGAGTCTGCATCCCCAGAACCTACATAAAGATGAGCCTGGTGTTCTCATCTGTAACCCAGCACCACTACAGGAAGATGACAGATGACAACAAGCCAATATCCAGAGGCCAGCAGTCAGCCAGGATCACACAATGGTAAACAACAGAGACTCTGCTCAACAAGGTAAAAGTAAAGATTTTTGCTCTAACTTCTACATGTATACTGTGGCCTTCCTGTGACCACACACACAGAAATATGTACACATACACACATAACACAATACTAAAAAAATTAAGTTTTTTTCTATAGGTCACCTATAGAAAAAAAAAAAGACCTATAATGAGTTAGGCATTATATTTAAACAAAATCACCCTTGGGAAAGGGGGATAGAGAGATAGCTTGGCTAGTGAGAGTTTGCTGCTCTTCCAGAGGACCCAAATCATGTTCTGAGCACACATCCAGTGGCTCACAACCACCAGTTACTGGTGGGAATCTGATGTCCTCTTCTGGCCTCCATAGACATCTGCATGCAAGTGGTGCACCTTTATGCATGCAGGCAAATACTCATTCTGTAAGATTAATTAATTGACTTTTAAAAAATACCCCCAAACAATGGCTAAAAGCAATAGGCATTGTTTGTGAGGGTCAGGGATGTGCCTCGACTGAGGACCTGCTTCCAAGATGGCATCCTTACTTAAGAGTGATTGTCACCTGGAGGTCTCAGTTCATCTCCATGTCAGCTTTCCCACAGGGCTGTCAGGAATGGCAGCTGACTTCTCCCCAGTGAGAAGATACTTTTTGACACCTGCGGAAACCACGCATCATCTTTTCTACAAGTAAGCCATATTCTGTTTGGAAAGGCCTACACAAGGGTGTGATACCAGGAAGTGGGAACCATTGGCCACCATTTCTAAAACTGGCTACTATACCTCTGTTAACTCTACATAGCTAGGGAAATGTTGACCTTACTTAAAATGACTCTGTGGAGTTTTTTTATTTTTAAAAGAAAAATTCCAAGAAAAGTAGATAACCTTGGATCTGCAGTCTAATGGGACTGTGATCTGACACCACAGATGGCCTAGCCTGCTTCTTTCCTGGGGACAGGACCCCAGCACTTCTCTCCAGCCTAAGGTTTGACTAAAGCATCTTTCCATAAGGAAATCCTTCTTCCTCCTGGCTGGTCCATGCGTACACCTGGTCCTGGTGTCTCTGATCACCAAGAGGAGGCCAAGAGCCCACCTCAGTGAAAGCCAGACTGACTGTTGTTTTAGATGGAGGGAGCTCCAGCCAGGTGCTTCGGATCTCCAGAGGCCAGTGGCAAAGCGGCTTCAGATCACTCCCACTAACATACTTAGGGTCTGCCAGGCACCAGACCAGTGGCTTCTCAGGCACCAGATCATTTAATCCTCACGAACTTAAGAAGTACTTTCTATATGCCTACTCAATGGCTTGGAAAATTGAGGCTCCGGCCAGATGAGAAATAGACTCAACAAGGGAGCAGAAAGCCGAGATGAAACGGGGACCTTTGGAACCCATGTCCCCTCCTGCTGACTCCTAAACCATCCCAAGTCACCTGGAAGGCAGGAATGTCTGAACAGTTAAGCCTTGTCCTGGGGGATTCTTCTGGCTCTATTTTCCTTCTCCTACTCTCCTGGGATTCCATAACCACTGCCCCCTCCTGGAGAAAGATGGCCTATGTCCTAATTTGCTTTCTGATACTGTGATAAAACACTGACCAAAACCATCTCAGAATGAAAAGACTGATTTCCACTTATGTGTCCTCATAACAGGCGATCATTAGGGGAAATCAAGGTAGAAACACAAGACAAGAGCTGAAGCAGAGGCCATGGAGTGCTGCTTTCTCCCTTGCTCCTCCTAGCTCTACTCAGCTTGCTTTCTTACAGATCCCAGGACCTCCCGCCAAGGGGTAGTAGCATTGCCTACAGTAGACTGGGCCCTCCTGTATCAATCAAGAAAATGCCCTGGACACACCCATAGGCCAATCTGATGGAGGCAATTCTTCAGCTGAGGTCCTTCTTCTCAGATGATTCCGGCTTATGTCAAATTGACAAAACCAACCAGAATATGATCAGATTGTGCACACGCTCTAGTGTGTGTGTGTGTGTGTGTGTGTGTGTGTGTGTGTGCATGTGTGTATTCAGGGAGTGTACTTGTTTATATATGCTTGTGCCTGTGGAGACCAGAGGTTGACGCTGACGCTGTCTTCTCTCGAACCCCTCCCTTATTTTTAAGACAGGGTCTCTCAGTGAACCTGGAGCTCCCTGATTCAGCTAGACCAGCTGACCAGGAAACCCCCAGAGATCCTCCTGTCCCCACTTCCCAGACACTGGGATTACCTATGCATGCTGCCATACTTGGCTTTTCCTGTGAGTACCGAGATCCAAAAACACACTCAGGATTATGCAGCAGACATTTTACCAACTGAGCCCTCTCCTAAGCCCCTGAGTCATCAGATTTTAAAAGCTGAAATTCCACGGACAGATGTTAACTCAGACAAGCTCTGCCAACAACAGGAAGCCATTTCCCCAGCTGCTCCCTCAAAACACATTCCAAAAGGCCGACTTGTTGAAAGGTAACTAGCTCACTATTGACATGTATTATATCTGCGGTTGTAAAAAAACATAGTAACTGAAGAACAAAGGAACAGGTAGACGTTTCTATTGCAAAGTTCTTACATTTCAGGTTAAACCTTGCAACATTGTCTAAGCATGCTGTGATAAATTAAAGACACAGAGAGCAAGCATTTATAAAAATACAAAGAAATACAAAATACAAAGAGATGCGGAATACAAGGGGAAAAAAGATGAAAAGCAGCTTAGGGGCTGGGGCGGGGGAGGGGGGAGATGGCTCAGCAGGTAAAAGTGCTTGTCACTCAAGCCTGACAACCCCTGTTCTACCCTGTTAAAAAACAAAGCTGGATACAGTGGCAAACATCTGTACTTCCAGAACGCCTACTGTGAGATGGAAGGCAGAGACAGGAGACTCAGCCAGAAGCTCATAGGCTGCTAGCCTGGAGTGTGTATGGTAGAAGCAGAAATAAGAGAGGCACAAACACACACACACACACACACACACACACACACACACACTCACACACACACACTCACACACACACACATACACACACACACTCACACACACACACTCACACACACACACTCACACACACACACTCACACGCTCATTCTCTTACCACAGCATGCACACATACACATGCACTTAATTAATTGAATAATTAATTATTTAAAACAACTCAGGCCAAGTATGGTGGCATATCCCTTTCACCCTATACTTGGGAAGCAGAGACAGGCCTTTAACTCTGTGAGTTAAAGGCCAGCCTGATCTACATAGAGAACTCCAGGCTAGCCAGGGCTATATAGTGAGACCCTGTCTTTTAAATAAATAAATAAATAAAATATAAAAATAAAAAATTCAGGGTTTTAAAATAAAATGGAGTGGCTCTAATACAACCAGATCAGAGCCAGTTCCACAAAACCCAGAGGAAGCTCCACTCCCAGGAGAACTAACACACCCAGAATCAGAGTGAGGACACAACATCTGTCCCAACAGGGATAGATAAGTAACTGGGACCAGAGGGACCCAGGCACAAAGGAACTCCCCCAGCCCAGTGGCACAGGTTCCTTCCAGTCTGTCTGGGCTGGTGCCCTAAGCAGAACTTGGGCACAAATTTTGCAGCCAATCCAACAACATCCAGAGGAAGCTCCACTCCCAGGCTCTCTAATAAGCCCAGGATCACAGGATCCCAGAAACACAGGATCACAGAGACAGCTTGATTCTGAGCAGTTCTGACACAACCAGGATCACAGGAAGGACAGGCCCCAGTCAGATTTAGCCAGGGCAGGTAGCACTAGAGATAACCAGATGGCGGGAGACAGACATAAGAACATAAGCAACAGAAACCAAGGTTACTCTGCATCATCAGAACCCAGTTCTCCTACCATAGCAAGTCCTGGACACACCATCACACTGGGAAAGCAAGATTCAGATCTAAAATCACTTCTCACGATGATGAAACAGGACTTTAAGAAGGACATAAATAACTCCCTCAAAGAAATACAGGAGAACACAGGTAAACAGCTAGAAGCCCTTCAAGAGGAAACACAAAAATCCCTTAAAGAACTACAGGAAAACACAAACAGGTGAAGGAAATGAACAAAACCATCCATAATCTAAAAATGGAAATAGAAACAATAAAGAAATCACAAAGATAGACAACTCTGGAGATAGAAAACCTAGGAAAGAGATCAGGAATCATAGATGCAAGCATCACTAACATAAGAGATAGAAGAGAGAATCTCAGGGGCAGAAGACACCATAGAAAACATTGACACAACAGTCAAAGAAAATGCAAAAAGCAAAAAGCTCCTAACCCAAAATATCCAGGGAATCCAGGACACCATGAGAAGACCAAACCTAAAGATAATAGGTATAGAAGAGAGTGAAGGCTCCCAACTTAAAGATCTTCAACAAAATTATAGAAGAAAACTTCCCTACTTAAAGAAAGAGATGCCCATGAACATACAAGAAGCCTACAGAACTCCAAATAGACTGGACCAGAAAAGAAATTCCTCCGACACAATAATAAAAATGCCAAATGCACTAAACAAAGAAAGAATTTTAAAAGCAGTAAGGGGAAAAAGTCAAGTAACATATAAAGGCAGACCTATCAGAATTACACCAGACTTCTCACCAGAAACTATGAAAGCTAGGAGATCCTGGGCAGAGATAGACCCTACAAGAACACAAATGCCAGCCCAGGCTACTATACCCAGCAAAACTCTCAATTACCATAGATGGAGAAAACAAGATATTCCATGACAAAACAAAATTTACACAATATCTTTCCACAAATTCAGCCCTACAAAGGATAACAGATGGAAAACACCAACATAAGGAGCAAAACTACATCCTAGAAGAAGCAAGAAAGTAATTTTTCAACAAACCCACACAAACATAATTCTACCTCTAACAACAAAAATAACAGGAAGTAACAATTACTTTTTCTTAATGTCTTAATATGAAAATTAATATTACCAACATATCCTAATCAATTGAAATCCAAAAATATGAAGAATTGGAAATTTGTTGGATGTGATCCAGTGGTCTCTCTAATTTGGTAATTGGACAAATAGGTCCAATATTGTACAATCCATATACACTTTCTGCTTGTTTGTACATGACAGTGTATTGCTGTGTACTACATAATGGTCCTGAAATCAGGCTTCTATCTCAGTCTCTCTTTTAGTAGGATTGTTTATTTGATGTTTTTACACTATACTATGGTTTTCAGAACAGCTTACATATTTCAAAAGTATTTATACAGCCAAAAGAAACATAGACAATTAATTTGGGAGGTGGCTTGTAAGAGAACAACAAAGATTGAGACTGAATGCTTTGCTTGATGTTTGTAACTATTGTATCAAGTTTGAAGAAGAGGACTTTATAAGTTACTCTTTCTCTGAAATGAATGCTTTTCAAAATCATCACGGCCAATGAACCAGATTCTTACCCTCACCTAATGTCTGTGCCATCCTCCAAGCAGAATCATTGTTCATCGAAACAGTTGGTGAATGATGTCATGAATAAACCATCTTAACACACACACAATATCTTAAATGAATGTAACCTGTTCTCTGTGGGCTGAGAATGAAGACAATCACTCAAGTCAAATAGCTTTGACCATAGCAGGAAATCTGTATCCAAAAATCATGCCTACAATTCATTCCTTGGTGCAGCAGAACTATCAACTCTTAGCTTAGCTATGATGGAGGTGAAATCCTTTGGTGATGTGAGGGTCAATGAAGTACAATGTTATTACAATAAACTCCAATGTCTGAAAGTTGTTCTTATTTTGCGTTTGTACCATAGTAAGAGCCAAGATTTTAAGCTCTACTAAAAACAAAACAAAACAAACAAAAAGACTTTATCTATTTATGTTCATTTAAAAAATACTAGTAGTATGTATTATTTTAAAATATACAGTTAATGTGTTTGGAGATATTTAAATTTTATATTGAGAAAAACATGTATTTTCAGTGTTGCTGTAAATAAGCATCTACATAAGACTGTTCAATTGATGTCTTATATCAATTTTTATAAAACTCATTTTTATTGTTACGATATTTTATAAATTTTAAGGAATATGACAAAATAAAAAAACCGAAATGTATTGTAGGTATTAAAGAGGGGGTCTCTGGGAGGAGTTGAACTACAAAAGGGAAACAAGAATGTGATGTAATTCTATTTACTTAAAATATACTTTTAAATGTTAACAAATTCAGATAAATTGAAATCACGTATCTTTTCTCATCATAATGCAATAAAACTTAAATTTAAAAAGATATATAAAAAATCAGGTTTTAAAATTGACTTTTTACTTTTTTATTTTTGTTAGTACAGAGATAGAACCCAGGGCCTTCAACATGCGAAGGAAATATCCTACCTCTGAGCCACACTCACAGTCCTCCTGACTTTTTAAACCAATAAAGCAAGAAAAGGCCATAGAACAAGTGAGACAAGAAGAAATGGCATGTATTGCTGAGAGACTTTTAGGTGAGCCCCGGCAGCCGCACATTCTGTACTCACACTTGAATTAGAAAGTCCTTTGAGTATAGACAAAACCTATGACTTGCTTTAAAAGGGTGATAAGAAACCCCTTCCTCAATTATATTTCAGAAAACTGTTAATTTCCATCTCATTAGAACAATTTCTCCTTCTTTAAAGTGTGTATATGGGTGTGTGTGTGTGTGTGTGTGTGTGTGTACGTGTGTGTATGCACATGTGAGTGGAGGCCAGAGGTCAACTTCAGGTATCATTCTTTAGGTCCTATCCACCTTACTTTATGAGACAGGACCTCTTGTTGAGACCCAGGGCTCACCAATTGGTCTAGGTTGGCTAGCCAGGGAACTCTAGGTATCTGCTGTCTGTGCCTCTCCAGCATTGAGATTACAAGTACATATGAGAAAGCCACCACACCCGGCTTTTATCCTGGATGCTAGGGATCAAACTAAGGTTCTCCTGCTTGCACAGCAGGCATCTCACCAGCTGAACCATCTCTCCAGACCTACGAGTCTGTCTTCTTCTGACTTTGCTGAAATGAGCTATGTTAGGAGTCCTGGAGAGACCTGCTTGGTAAGAAACTGAAGACAGCAGGGACCAACAGCCAACAGGAAACTGAGCACTGACCAGCAAAGCACTGGATTCCACCAGCCACACGGTGGCGCACGCCTTTAATCCCAGCACTTGGGAGGCAGAGGCTCTCTATTGTACAACAATAACAACAGCACAATAGGTCAAAAGCAACCATTTCAACAATTACATTAAATATAAATGAACTAAATTTTAAACTAAGAGACTGTGGGGCTGGAGGATGTACTTGGTGGTTAATGGTTTTTACTGGTTCTTACTGCTCCTGCAGAGGACCCAGGTTTGGTTCCCACATAGCAGCTCACAACTACTTGTAACTCCAGTTGTAGAGGATCTGATGCCCTCTTCAATCCTCCAAAGGCATTGCACACGTGGGCTGTACATACATGCAAGCAATTACTGAGATCTATAAAATTTTTAAAAAATCATATTTTTAAAGAGAATATAGAGTTAGGGAGGTAAGGAAGGAATGGTGGATCTGGGAGGAACTGGAGGACCCAGGAAGTGGATATGATCAAAATACATTTTATAAAATTCTCAAAAACAACTAAAACTAATTTTAATTTTTTTAAAATAAGCGATGCCTTAAATCTAAAGCACAGATATGTCAAAAGTATTGAAAAAGCTATAGGGCTGGAGAGATGGCTCAATGGTTAAGAGCACTGACTATTCTTCCAGAGGTCCTGAGTTCAAATCCCAGCAACCACATGGTGGCTCATAACCATCTATACCAAGACTTGATTCACACTTCTGGTGTCTGAAGACAGCTACAGTGTACTTACATATAATAAATAAAATGAATCTTTTTTTTAAATGCTACATTGTATGAAGTATATCCATTAGAAAGACCAAGTGCCTATATATACATGAGGGGAGCAAATTAAAAGATGGAAAGTATTACCTAGCATAAGAAGGAACATTCTGTGAAGATATATTGATCTATATATCAAGGAAATGCTGTAACCTCAAAATGCATGCACCCCATAACGGTCTGTCAAAAGATATTAAGAAGAAAATGCACTGACACGCATAAAGAAATAGACCTGTAATCATATCTAGAGGCTGCAAAGCCTCTCTCTGAATAATTGATAAAAGATCTTTTTAAAAATGAACACATATAAAGAAGTTCTGAATAACCCTGTCAATCAATTTGACCTAATTGATGTTTGTAGACTATAGAATGCACATCCCTTCCCCAGCTCTTGTGAATTCGCCACCAAAATAGATTATCTTCTATAGCATGGGTTTTGATAGATTTCAGTCATTGAGCTATCACAGTATGCTTCCTGATGAATTAGAAATATCTACGTTGGCATCTAGATACTTCCCAAATATTTATAAATTAGCAGAACACTTCTCACTAGGAGGGAAACAGAAAACATGAGTTAAATGATGATAAAAATGTATCAAAATCTGTGGGACACACTTTCTTTCTGTTCACAGAGAATTAACTGTTGTAAGAATCACCCAGGGGCTGTAGAGTGGCTTTGTAGATAAGAGCACTTGCTGTGTAAAGATGAGGATCTGAGTTCAAATCTCCAGAACCCTTGTAAAAACCACACATGCCTCTAACTCCAGTTAATAGAAGCAGAGACAAGAGGATTCCAGGAACTCACTAGCCAAACAGGCTAGTAGAAATGAGCTTTCAGTTCAGTGAGAGACTCTGTCTCAAGGGAGTAAAACAGAGAGCAATAGAAGATACCCAGCATCCTCCTCTGGCCTCTGTATGCCTGCACACACACAGAGACAGAGAGACAGAGACCAACAGAGAGCCAGAGGCATACACACATACATATACACAAAGAGACAGAGAGATGGAGAGACAGAGAGACAGGCAGAGACAGGCAGAGACAGACACATACACAGAGAGAGGCAGAAACAGAGATAGACAGAGACAGAAGCATACATACATACATACATACATACATACATACATACATACATACACACAAAGAGACAGAGACAGAGAGATAGAGAGGCAGAAAGACAGGCAGAGACAGGCACATGCACAGAGAGAGGCTGAGACAGAGATAGAGACAGAGACACACACAGAGACAGACACATACACACCCATAGTCAGAGAAACAGAGAGACAGACACACAAAGTCAGGCAGGCAGGCAGGCAGACAGGCAGACTTATCCAGTGTTATACAACAATTATGTCTAGGCACGATGACATACACGTTTAACACTCAGGAAGCAGATCTCTTTGAGTTTAAAGTCAGGTCTACATAGAAAGTCCCAGACCCATCTAGAGCAATGTAGTAAGACCCTGTCTCAAAATAAGCAAATAGATAGATGAGTGGATAGACTAAGGGACAGAGAGATATTTGTCTGTGCCCCAAATCCCTGGCACAGAGTCCCTAGAACTCTTGTAGATAAGGGAATCTGGGGAATTTTATGATCTAACATCTGTGTTGGCTGTGGTCCCTAACACACTTGTCATTTTGTGAGTGGTAGGAAAGCCAGCTGGGTCCAGCTCCCAAATCCCTTGGAAATTCCCAATGACAGGCAGCCCCTTTGTTCTAATGAGATGACTTTTGTTGGGCTCCTGGGTAGCCTCAGGAAGGAGTTGCCAGGGGAACCAACCATGGGTCAGAAGACTGCAGCTTCAACTCCTACTTCTGGAGAGGAGAGATAGGGGGCAGTTTAGCAAACCAGCGGTGGCTAATGCTGGACGCAGCCATGCCTGTGTAATGAAAATCCAGAAGGACTCGGTCCAGTGAGATTCCAGACTGCTGAACACAGATGCCTGGAGGGTGGGAAGCCCAGAGACAACATGAATGCTCACATCCCCTCCTACGTGCTTGCCCCTCTGCATCTCTTCCATATGGCTATTCATTTGCCTCCCTTGTCAACATTGGCAAACAAAGTGATGCACTTTCCACAGAACCCAGCAAATCAGTGAAACCTAAAGGCAGGGACCAGGAGATCACTGATCTCAAGTTCTTCAGCGAGAAGCACAGGTCACAACCTGTCTTCAAGTGAGGCTGACTATCCCTCAACCTGTGGGATCTGTGGTTAGATAGATAGCATCAGACTGAATTGGATTACAGGATACTCAGCTAATGTCTACCGGAGACAAGCGTGACATTAGTAGAGAGAAATCTCTTCATGTCTTGGCAGCTAAGGGCATCAGGTTCTGTTAGTGTAAAGTGCCTTTGTTTTTACCTTGCTGCCCTGCTGTAATCACCTAGGAAATATGACAAAACATAGGGGAAACTGATCTTAGACACTGGGCAACAGAGAGGAAATAACAGTGATCCCTGCTAGAAAGAAACAAACAAGCTAGGCGCCTCCTGCTCACTGCCAAGCCCATCTGCAAACCTCAGCAGAGGGAACCAGGCAATCTAACAAAGGATATGTCTGAGACAAGAAAAGACATGTTGGACCCTGCAGAGTCTGTGTGGCTGAAACTGGGGACACAAACATTGGGCAGAAAAGAAATGGGAAGAGAGGGGATGACCAAGCGAAGGTCTGTGAGAAGCTTACCCTCAATCTTTGGTCAAATATTGATATTCATGGAGGGAGAGATAAAGAACGGCAACTTGGGCCAGGGAAATGGCTCAGCAGGAAAACACAGATGCAGTTGAGCCTGCTAGTAGGAGTTCTGTCTCCAGGTGTCACATGGTGGGATGACAGATGCGCTCCAGCAAGTGCTCCAGCAAGTGGTCCTCTGACTACCATATGCAAGCCATGATACGGATACACACAGACACACACAAATACATATTTTTTTTTATATTTAAGGAATGACACATAATAAATAAAAAGATATATAATTTTTAAAAGCTACTACTAAAAAATAATCGAGGGGGTGTGGAGAGGACTCAATCAGTAAAGTGATTGGCATACAAGCGTGAGGACATGAGTTCAATCCCCAGCATCCATGTAAAAGCCAGACCTAGCAGAATGCACCTGTAACCCAGGCGCTGGAGAATGGGGGTGAGAGGCAAAGATGAGCAGATCGCTGAGGCTCACTGGCTAGCCACTCTGGCCAATCAGTAAGCTACAGTTTCAGCAAAAGGATATGTCTCAAAAAATATAGTAGAGAGCCTCTGAGGAGGGAGGACACTGGATGTCAGCCTCTGGGATCCCATACACACACAGAGACACACGAATACACATACACACACGTACAGATAAACACATACCTGTACCACACCTACACCTTCAACACACACAAATACACATATACACACATGCAGATATACACACACCTGAACCACACACACACATACACACACACACACACCTGCCACACACAGACACACAGAGACAGACATACACAAATACACAGATACACACATACAGATACACAAACACACACCTACACCACACACACATGCCTGCACCACACATACACACAAATACACATACACACACATACAGATATCCACCCATACACACAAATACACATACACACACATACAGATATCCACACATACACACAAATACACATACACACACATACAGATATACATACACCTGAAACACACACACTTGCAACACACGAAGAGACAGCACATAGACACACACCAAGAATAGGGCAAAATCTACTAGAAGCTCGCACAAGTCGAAGAACCTTCCTCAAGGTGTTTTTTCCAGCCACCAAAATGACGGGGTTTCATAAAATACAGAGTTACAAATAGATGCCTCAGAAAAATATTGATTTTGCGATAAGACTGAGCAAACAGATTAAATAGCGCTCGAGATATCTTCACGAGGACTAAGTGCAAGTCTCACAGGGATCAGATTTATTCAATTAAGTTCATTATGCATCACAACAAAACCATGAAGAAACTTTGCAGCCCAATTTCACAATGTTCAGCAGCTCACAACAATAAAAGTCCCAGAGGGAAGTAGGAGGCTGGAAAGAGGGCTTGGTTGGAAGGTGCTTGCCCCACAAGCACAAGGACCTGAGTTCTATCCCCAGCGCACCTGTAAGCTTCGCACTGGGAGGCAGAAGCAGGCAGGTGTTCAGTAGCAGAGTCAGTTTAACAACAATCCTGCAGAAAGGGGCTGACGATGCAGTTAGCAGTCAGCAGCCTGGGCTGCTCCTGGAGAGACTGGAGTTCAATTCCCAGCACCCACACTGGGCAACTTACAACCACCTATAGCTCCTCCGGATGGCCTTGTCTAGCCTTCTCAGGTACCAGGCATGCATGTGGCTCACAGACATGCATGCAAGTGAAACACTCACACACATAAAATAAGACAAACGAATCTTTAAAAATAGAAAGAAAAAAATGTTGAACTGTTACAATAAAAGTTGACAGAAGTGCCGGGTGGTAGTGGCGCATGCACCCTCACACACACACACAATGGCATGCACCCTCACACACAGACACATACACAGACACACACAAACAGTGGCATGTACCCTCACACACACACATACACAGTGGCATGCAACCTCACACACATACACATACACACACAGTGGCATGTACCCTCATACACAAACATATACAAACATACACACGGTGGCATGCACCCTTTCACACACACACACACACACACACACACACACACGCACACACACACACACATACACACACATACGCTGTACTAATAATAATGTGTCGATGAAAATGCACCAAGAAAACACCTCTAAATAAGGGCTATTTTGTAAAAGGTCTGAACAGAGACCTTTCCAGACCTAAGACAGCTTACCAGCAGCAGGCCAGCCTGCAGAGGCTATAGCAGGAAGCTTCCCAGCACAAAAGACGTGCCAGCAATGAAAGTCTGAATCCACTCTAAGGAGGGAAGCCGGTCAGAAAGGCTAATGGCAAGTTTATAAATAACATATCCTCTCAGGCATGGTGCGGTGGCTTACTTCTGTAAATCTCAGAAGCCTAACTAAGGCAGGAGGGTTGCCTTAAGTTTCTGGCCAGCCTGGGCTATATAGTAAATCCAGATTTGCTTGGGCTACAAAATGAGACTCTGTCTTTTAAAGAAGAAGAAGGAGAAGAAGGAGAAGAAGGAGAAGAAGGAGAAGAAGGAGAAGAAGGAGAAGAAGGAGAAGAAGGAGAAGAAGGAGAAGAAGGAGAAGGAGAAGAAGGAGAAGAAGGAGAAGAAGGAGAAGAAGGAGAAGAAGGAGAAGAAGAAGAAGAAGAAGAAGAAGAAGAAGAAGAAGAAGAAGAAGAAGAAGAAGAAGAAGAAAGAGGAGGAGGAGGAGGAGGAGGAGGAAGAAGAAGAAGAGGAACAAGAAGAAGAAGAGAGAAAGAGAGAAAGAGAAAGAAAGGAAAGAAAGAAAGAAAAGAAAGAAAGAAGGAAAGAAAGAAAGAAAAATCTCCATTTTCAATTTCTTTAAAATAAAATTGACTGCTCAAATCTAAATAATGGTTCTACTTCTGGCCAAGATGGAATAACAGAAAACAGATTTACTCTGAGAATACAAAATTATACAGTCACCTTGTAAAGTTTCCTGGAAAAGTAAATATACATTTACCAGACGACCCAGAAACTCCTGTGTATTTATCTAGGAGAAGTAAACACACATGTCCACTCAAAGACTTCACAGGAATGTCTGTAGCAGCTTTGCTTATAACAGCACTAAACTGGATACAATCCCAATGCCCATCAACAGGAGAACGATAGACAAAGGCAGCATGAGGGAATTCTGCCTAGCAACGTGAACAAACTGTGGTACACACAAAGCATGTGTGTCCATCAAAAGAATTCTGCAGAGCAGAAGGAGCCAGATGCAAACAGATGCTATACATTGCAATGGATGCAAAATTCTATGAAGGGCAAAGTTGTAGTAATAGAAAGGAAGTCAGTGGGGCCAGTGTGATGGCTCAGTGGGTAAAGCTGACTACAACATTCAAAACCAACAGTGGAGGGAGAGAACTGACTCCCACGGGTTGTCAGTTCTTCCTGTGTGTACCATACTGCATGTGTACACAGCTGCACACACTGGATGAGTGGATAGGTAGATGGGTAGATGGATGGATGGGTGGGTGGGTGAGTGGATAAATGGGTGGATGGGTGGATGGGTGGGAGGGAGGGTAGATGGATGGATAGGTGGATGGATAGGTGGATGGATGGATAGATGGATGGATGGATGGATGGATGGATGGATGGATGGATGGATGGATTGGTGGGTAGAAAAACAAAGGAGGAGAAGGAGGAAGGGAGGAAGGCAGGAAGGCAGTAGGAAGAGACAGGAGGATTGCTGGTCACAGTTAGTCAAAACTGAGTAGATTTCATTCTTTAAGTTAGTGAGCTTTATTGCACCCAATTTGTACTTCAATAAACTCATATTTACAGACCTACAGGATGCCTCCAAGGCAGTGGCTATAAGGAGATTTATACATTTAAATGTCTTTATTAGAAAAGAGGGGTTTGAAATCGAACACCTTGAGGCCAAAGTTTGCATAATTACATTTAAAAGCAAAGAGAAGATATGCATGAACTAGGAAAGGGTAAAACCAAAAGAAATTTAACAAGTCTCAAATTTCAAATATTTTTGAAGATCAATAAGAAGTGATAAACCTCTCCCAAGATTATATAAGAAAATAAGAGAGAACCTGATCGGGGAGATGAAGGCAAGCATGAGGATCCGAGTTCAAATCCCTAGCACCCACATAAAAACCTGGTGCTATGGGGTGTGGCTGTAACCCTATTGTTAGGGAGCAAAAGAGGTGAAGCACTAAAGCCTGCAGGCCAGTCAGCTTAGCCTACCTGGAAGGGGCAGTGAGAGACTCCATCTTAAAAATATAAACAGGACACCTCCTAGGAGATGACAGGCTAGGTTGCCCTCTGGCCTCTAAACCACATGACCACATTACTTTTTAAATGGAAGAAAATGGACCAATATATACCAGTACTTAAATGGTTCTCTCTCTCTCTCTCTCTCTCTCTCTCTCTCTCTCTCTCTCTCTCTGTGTGTGTGTGTGTGTGTGTGTGTGTGTGTGTGTGGTTAACTCACCATGTAGTTGAGGCTAGCCTTAAGCACATTGATATTAACCTGCCTCTGCCTCCCAAGTGCTGGGTTTAGTGGTGTGAACCACCACACCTGGATTTCTATATCTTAAAAGTAAAACGAAAATTGGAAAATAAAATGAGAACGATTCCTATTAACGATAGCATTCAGAAATGCAAATTACTTGGTAGTGAGTTTAGCAAAAGATTTGCCAAGCTGTTCACTACTTTAATAACATTTAACACAGTTGAAAAAAATCAAAGAAGAGCTAATTAATTAGAGCAGTATGTCATGTTCATGAACTGGACAACACTACAGTCAAAGACGTACTTACTTTCTATATTGATCTGTATATCATAATCCCCATAAAAATACCTGCAGGATGTTCTATTTAAAATAACCATATAAAGAAGCCAAATGTGTTGATCTGTGCTTGTATCCCAGTGCCCAGGAGGCTGAAGCAGGAGGATTATGAATTTAAAACCAACCTGCACTGACAATCAAGCTTCAGTCCAGCCTAGGCTATGAAGCTAGATCTATCTCAAAAATTAAGAGCCCTTGCTGTTTTTGCAGAAGACACGGTTCAGCTCCCAGTACATACATGATGACTCACACCACCTGTAATTGTAGTTTCATGGAAATCCAGCGCCCTCTTCTGGTCTCTGCAGGTACTGCACATACATGGTGCACATACACACACACAAACACAGGCACACACCCTTACACAGAAGTTTTTTAATTAAATCTCTGATAAGGATCTTGACTTGGATGGAATTTAAAGCATCTATCACTTCAGTATAATCTCTAGTGTGCCCCATGTTTCCTATTTTAATCAAGTCATGGTTTAAATGAGGAGCAATCAACACAGCAAATTCGTTTTCACTGCACAAACTGAATTAAAATGAAGGAGCCCCTTCATTAAGAGGACAGTCTTATTGGCTACACTCACAAGAAAGAGCACTGCATATCCTAAGAGACCATCAGGGCAGCCATCTAGCAAGCTTTAGGCAAAATCCCCCTGCCCCAGTCAGTGAGGATAATAAATGGGATACTGCAACACAAAATGATTTTTTTTAATTTATTTTTGGAAAGTTTCATACTTGTCTCTAATACGTCTTGATCACCTTCTACTCCCCACAGCACCTCTAACACATCTCCCTCCCAATTTCACGTCCTCTCTTTTTATATAACCCACTGAGTCCTACTAGCATGGATCATTGACCCATGTGTGGAGGGTCATCCACAAGAGCATGGGGAACCTGCCCCTGCCGGGGGAGCCACATTCCCAGAGAAAAGAGAATTCCACCAACAGCCACCAACTGTCAAATGTTCCTCAATTAGGAGTGGAGCCTGGCCATCCCCTCCCCTCCCATGCTGGAATTTTTAACTGGCTTGATCTTGTGCAGATCTGATGCAGGTAACCACAGCTGCTATGAGCTGCTGTTTGCAAACGCCACAGCGTTTCACAGCCTTCCTTCCATCCTCTTGGTTTTATATCATTTATGTCTCCCCTTCTGAAACGTTTCCCGAGCCATGGTGGTGGTAGGGTTAATAGAGATATCCCATTAAGGGCTGAGCACTGTCTCACCTAGTGCTGAGCACTCACAGTTGGTCATTCTCAACGTTTTGTATGGTTATGGGTCTCTGCAGCAACCACCACCTATGGCATAAACTCTTGAAATACAAAGGACACAGAAGACCAAAACGGTTTTGGAAAGGGACATCAGAGGACTCAAATGATCAGATATTTAAAACAATGTCGAGTCCAGAAATAGACTCCCACATACCTAGTTCCTTCATTTTGTATGTATATGTACTTGTGAGGTGTAAGTGTATTTGCATGGGTGTGAGATGTACATACATGTGTGTGCACCTGTGTGTGGAGGTCAGAAGTTGATGTCAGGCGTCTTTCTTGATCACTCTTCACCTTATAAATCAAGGCAAGGTCTCTCTGCTGAACCCAGGGTTGAACCCAGGACTAGCCCAGCTAGCCTACTTGCTCCATGGATGCCACCACTGCCTCCCATGTGCTGGGATGATAGAAGGATCATGATGCCCTATCAATATGTTATGTGGGTACGGTGGTCTGAGCTCCTGTCTTCATATTTCCTGCTGAGCTGTCTTTCCAGTCCTAATGGACAGCAACATCCTCTGAGATGAATCCGTTCATCTTGAGGGAAGCTCCTGAAGATTAATAATGTCTTAAAGGAAGCATCTCAAGACTCGGGATGGAAACAACTCAGAAGCTTCAGGAATTGCCTGAAACCGAGCAGATGCAGTAGATTCCTCCCTCTCCAGGCTTATGTAAGCAGTAAGGCCTACTGAGAGGTATGCTTTGACCAAGCAAGCTGCCTGAAAGAGACAGTCTCCAACCTGTTGAGCTGTCTGGAAGTTATGCAGTGACTCCAGGTTCCCGACTTTTGTGAGCTGTCACCCATGCTGGGGTGGGCTTTGTTGATGCAGCTGTCTTTGAGTCATTTCTGTTCCTGTAAGTAACCCCCTCACCCACTTTCCTGTGAGTCACCCCAATAAACTCATTGGTTCACCATCTCAGTTAGCGTTTTGTTACTGTGAAGAGACACCATGACCACAGCAAGTCTTATGAAGGAAACCATTTAATTGGGGCTGGCTTACAGTTTCAAGGTTTAGTCCATTATCATCATAGTAGGAAGCCTGGCAGTATACAGACCGACCTGGTGCTGGAGAAGGAGCTGAGAGGTCTACATCTTCAACCACAGGCAGCAGAAGGAGACCATGTGTCACACTGGGTGGAACTTGAGCATATGTAACCCCAAAGCCCACCCCACAGTGACACACTTCCTCCAACAAGGCCACACCTCCTAATAGTGCCACTCCCTGTGGTCAGGCATTCAAACACATGAGTCTATGTGGGCCACACAAACACCACATTTACCACATTGGACGTTGGTGTATCCTTACTTGGGTCTCACTTTGGTTACCTGGCTGGGGGGAGTAGACATTGGCTCGAATCTCCCCCAGAAGAAGTCAACTGCTGTTTTTCAAGTTTCCAAGGCAACTCAGTGAAGAAATATTTCCAACAAATGTTGCTAGAAAAAAAATTGAAGACCCATTTAGAAAATGACCCTACCCCATTCCATACACCGATTTCATTACAAGGAACCACAGGCTTAAGTACAAAAGGACATACTATAGTTTCTCAAAACAGAGGAATAAATATTTGTGTCACTTGGTAAAGATCTTACAGACAAGACTAAGTCCTCCTCTTTTTTTTTTTTTTTTTTTTTTTTTTTTGGTGGTGGTGGTTACCAGACAGGGTCTTGTCACAATACCCTTCGTTGACCTGGTATTTGTCCTTAGCCCAAGCTGGCCTTCAAGTCATGGCAATCCTCCTGCCTCAGCCCCTCCAGTGTTGGTGTTCCAGGCATGTTCCATCATACCAGGATACCTGGATAGATGTATTTGGATATATATGGATAAATACATATATTTATTGTCGACTGAGGTCCAGACGATTGTTTTTTTTTAATTTTTGAAGATTTTATTTTGATTTGTGAAGACTTCATTTTTGTTTATGGTCACGTGTCTATGGGCACGTGCATATGTATTCAGTTGTGAGCCCTCCTGACGTGGGTGCCAGGGACTGAAATCAGGTCCACCACAGGAGTGGAAAGAAGCATCCTTAACGCCGAGCCATCCCTTCAGCCTGCCATCATTTTCATTTTAATGATAAAATTGACTTCAGTAAAATTGAAAAATCTTGCTGAAAGATTCCATTAAGAAAATGAAAAGGGAAACATTGGCAGAGAGAAAAATATTTGTAACACGTGTATCTACCAAAGACAGTTTAGAAACAGACAGAGGAACAATACAGTTGATAAAAGAAATAGAAAATAAATAATAGATTAAAAAGCGTGGAACAGCCAGGCAGTGGTGGCACCCACCTTTGATCCTAGCACTTGGAAGGCAGAGGCAGGCGGGCTTCTGAGTTCGAGGCCAGCCTGGTCTACAGAGTGAGTTCCAGGACAGCCAGGGCTAAACAGAGAAACCCTGTCTCGAAAAAAAAAAAATGTGGAACATATACTCCAGGAAAGGAAACACAATAATCCTTATGTAACCCAGTGTCTTAGTCAGGATTTCTATTCCTGCATAAAACATCATGATCAAGAAACCAATTGGGGAGGAAAGGGTTTATTCAGCTTACACTTCCCACATTGCTGTTCATCACCAAAGAAAGTCAGGACTGGAACTCAAGCAGATCGGGAAGCAGGAGCTGATGCAGAGGCCATAGATGGATGTTTCTTACTGGTTTGCTTCCCCTGGCTTGCTCAGCTTGCTCTCTTATAGAACCCAGGATGGCACCACCCACAATGGGGCCTCCTACCTTGTTCACTAATTGAGAAAATACCTTATGGCTGGAGGTATTTTCCTCCATACCTCTCATGGAGGCATTTCCTCACCTGAAGTTCCTTTCTCTGTGATAACTCCAGCCTGTGTCAAGTTGAGACACAAAACCAGCCAGTACACCCAATATAACACAGTAACCATAAAATGCACAGGGCTGGGGAGAAGGCTCTGTGGGCAAAGCACTTGCCATGAGGAAGCCCCAGACTCATGTCAAAGCTGGAAGTGGCATCTACTGCCGTAATCCCAGGATTCCCACAACATGAGAGATAGAGGCAGGAGAATCCCGAAGCTTGCAGGCCAGCTAGACTGGCCTATGAGTCATAAACAAGAGACTCTGTCTCAAAGGAGGAAAAACAACAATGGAGGATGTCCTCTTATCTACATGTGTGTGTGCACACACACATACACACGCACACACATACACACACATACACACATATGGTACACATGTGTCCACACACAGAGAGAGACAAAAGATTTAGCAAGAAAAGAGATAGACCAGGAAAAAGGCCCAAGGCATGAAAGCATTTGCCACAAAAGCCTGAGAAGCTGAGTTCACCTCCTCAAAATTCACATAAAATCCAGACACAACAGCACAACCGTAATCACAGTGAGACAACTAGAAATGGGAGGGAAAGAGAAGAGTCACAACAGTAAGAAAGCCCTGTCTCAAACAAGGATGACGTGAGAATCAACACCCAAGGGTATCCCTCCCCCTTCCATCCCATCTCCCCCCTCTGTCTCTCTGTCTCTCTTTCTCTTTTTCTCTCTCCCTCCTTCCATCCTATCTCTCCCCCTCTGTCTCCCTGTCTCTGTCTCTCTTTCTCTCTCTGTCTCTGTCTCTCTCTATCACACACACACACACACACACATACACACACACATATACACACACATACACACACACATACACACACATATATACACACACACACATCTTGTTTTTAAAAGACTCAGAAATGGGACACGGGCCTAGATTTTCACTGAACCTTCAATAAGACACACACAATACATCCAGGAATTTGCTTTGAATGTTTTGTTGTTGTTGTTTGTTGTTTTGTTGTTTTTTCAGTTGGTTGATTGGTTGGTTGGCTGGTTGGCTGGCTGGCTGGCTGGGCTGGCTGATTGGCTGGCTGGCTGGCTGGCTGGCTGGCTGGCTGGCTGGTTGGCTGGTTGGCTGGTTGGCTGGTTGGCTGGTTGGCTGGCTGGTTGGCTGGCTGGCTGGCTGGTTGGTTTTCTCAAGTCAGGGTCTCACCATGAAACCCTGACTGTCCTGGAACTCACTTTGTAGACCAGACTAGCCTTGAACTCACAGACGGAGTGCTGGGATTAAAGGCATGTGCATCCATGCCCTGCTTGCTTTGAATCTTTCCTGCAGCTCAGCCCCTTGGACACGGGTGGAGATGGGAGGAGAAGGAAGCCAGGCATACAAACAGCATATCCAGTGGAGCTGGCCTGTCTGCTGGCTGGGTCCACTCACTACTTGGGGTAAGTGAGCCACAGGCACACAAAAGCTTCGGGAGCCTCCCACAAGCTCATTTGTTCCCCTTACCACCATTCTCACTTACATTATTTGTTTAAGGTTATTTTACTTTCAATCATGCACGTGTATGTAGGTAGAGAGGGGGAGGCACACGAGTAGTGCAGTACCCGTGGTCGCCAGAAGATGGCGATAGATCTGACACTGGAGTTAGAGGCAGCTGTGAGTCACCACCCAGGGTGAGTGCTGGCAACTGAACTCAGGTCTCTGCAAGAGCAGCACATGCTTTTAACCACTGAGCCATCTCTCCCTTTTATTCAGAGACTGTGTATATTCAGAGCTATTTTAGTAGTTTTACAGAAAGCCAGGAAAGTGTGAGCTCTCAAACGCCCTTCATACCGGTTTCACAGTCTTATTTAACCTCAGCGGTGTGGTACATAGAATCCCACAATGGATGGACTGACACTGAAGCCCCACCACCATCGACATCAAGGCTCCAGCATCCCCACGCCACACAATGTACTTCCACTGTCCTACAAATGCTCTGACTTCCACCTCTCCATCCCCGCCCCTGCCCCTGTTCCCAATGAGTCCCTGACAAACACTGGCCAATCTCATCTCCACAGGTGTGAGGGTTTTTTTTCTAGAATGCTCTATAACTGAAATCATGCAAGGACTGTCTCCATCTTTTTGACCGGGTGGCCTAGCAGTACAGATGCTATAATAGAGAATCTGGATTGGAGGGTTTCATCAGGATGCCTTCATTTTGCAGGGCTCTGAGCACCTTGGAATGGCTGATCCAGGCTCCGTTCTTATTTCGGGTCCAAAACCTTCTTTCCTTTCTCATTTTTTCCTCCCCTCCCCCTCCCCACTCTCATTCCTCATCCCCTTTAAATTATACCGAGATTTCCTCCTATGAAAGCTAATTTAGGCGCCATAACCGAGACTATATTTAATGTAAATGGAAGAAGCAGAAGCGGAAGGATTTATGGTCATAATAACCTGCTTGTAATAACATGGAGCGGGTCACCTGCTTAAGAAACAGTGGATTAAAAGGAAAGAAATTTACCTCCCCAAAGAGCTAATGTCACCAGAAAGCCCCAATAACACCGTCTTGGATGTCCTTATTAAAGCCCAGAGATCTCTGTGCTTTTCAGCCACTTTTGTCCTGCTTCATGAGAACGGCCACAGAGAGGCCTGAGCTGAGGGGGGGGGGGGGGCGGGGGGGGGGGGGGAGCTAGTTCCCAAGGCCTGAAGACAGTACCCACCAGGCCCCAGGCTCATCTACACAGAACCCAACACAAGCTATGCGACCACACTGGGGTCACAGTGAGTACTGAACAGAGAGGATCCTGATCCATGCCGAAGTGGGAGAAAGAAAGAAAAGCAGGACTGTCAGCTCAGAAATCAGTGACATGTCCCTTTGTTGGCCCATAGAGCAAGAAGCCTCCATCAATAGGTCAGACAGTGGCTGTGCAGAAAATGGCATGCCCCGGATACTGGCTTTGGCTACCCAGATAGGCTCTATGTTTGAAAAGACATTGGTCCAAAGCCCCACTATTCCCTGGCTTGCAAAATCCACTGTTACAGGGTGTTTGATCACACTGTGAATCTCTACCTGTGGTGTGGCTCAGCCCTCAGTACACATCTTTAATCCCAAACAATGAAGGTAAAGTTAGTTTGAAGAAGGAAGCACCCATGTTTGAAAGTGATGTCTAATTGAGTGGCAGACAAAGTGAGGAGTCAGAGAAAGACTTGACAGAATAGGACGTGCCCAACTCTCACAAAAGTGGGGGGGTTGTCTTAAGAGGTAGCCGCACAGAGGAAGAGAAATAAGAACCAGTTTTACTTCGAGAGTTTTACAGAGACAGGTTGAAGAGAGAATAAGGGAGACACAGGTAAAGAGAGAAGGAGCCAGAAGATAGATTAGAACAGATTGCTAGAGACAAGCAGAGCAATTCAGAAGAGGGAGGGGGAGAGAGAGGGAGAGGGAGAAGGAAAGGGAGAGGGAGAGGGAGAGGGAGAGGGAGAGGGAGA